>PVHP010001201.1:74464-112140 GCA_004024765.1 Zapus hudsonius | reverse complement strand
TTTTTTTTTTTTTTTTTTTTTTGTGCAGAATCGAGCTCTTCCTGGGTATACTGGAAAGTTTCTGGAATGTTCTCTAAGCTTCTGCTTAAAGGAACTCTGGACACCGTCAACTTGACAGCTCGGGGTCCTGGTCATCTCCATTCTGTTGTTGCTCCAAACAGGGAGCAGGGGTGTCCTCAACAGCGGCTTCTTTCTGACTTTCTGACCTTGGGATGTCACTTGAGTCCATGTCTAGATGCAGACCACCTGAAAGGTACAGTAAGACTAAGACATCCTAATGGTATAGTGATGGGAGCCCTGGATTCCAAGCTGGCCCACCCTGTCAGCTGAGAGGAGAATCGAGGTCCCAGCAAAGTACCATGGGGTGCTTCATCATCCTACACTCTGGGGGCCAGAAAGCCGCACAGGGCCGTGCTCTTTGAAGGTCTAGGAGATTTCTTTTTTTAAAAAAAATATTTTGCCGGGTGTTGTGGCGCACACCTTTAATCCCAGCACTCAGGAGGCAGAGGTAGGAGGATCACCATGAGTTCAAGGCCACCCTGAGACTACGTAGTGAATTCCAGGTCAGCCTGGGCTAGAGTGAGACCCTACCTCCAAAAACAAACAAAATAATAAATAAATAAATATTTTATTTATTTATTTGAGAGAGAGTGTGAGAAAGAGGCAGACAGAGAGAGAGAGAGAGAGAGAGAGAGAGAGAGAGAGAGAGAGAGAGAGAGATGATGGGTGCACCAGGGTCTCCAGCCACTGCAAACGAACTCCAGACACATGCTAGTCATCTGGCTTTACATGGACACAAGGGAATCCAACTTAGGTCCTTCTGTTTTGTAGGCAAATGACCCAACTGCTAAGCCATCTCTTCAGCCCTCTTTTTTAAAATTAAAAAATATTTTATTTATTTATTTGCAAATATAGAGATGCATACAAAAAATGTGTCACAGAAACAGACAGAATGGGGGCACCAGGGCCTTCACCCACCACAAGTGAAGTCCAGATGCATATGGCTTACATGGGTACTAGGGAATTGAACCCAGATCCTTAGGCATGGGAGGCAAGCACCTTACCTGCAGAGCCATCTCTCCAGCCTGGTTTGGGAGGTTTCTGTTCTGGCTTTTCTTCGAGCTTGTTCATTCTCCATCTATTTCTCTCTCCCCTGCTGGCACTCAGGGCTTCTGCTCATGCTAGGCAAGTGCTCACCACCAAGCCTTGTCCCTGCCCATCCATCCCTCCATCCATCGTCAGACTAAGTTCTCCCGCGCATGTCCCTTCCCCATTTCTTTCTCTGTGTGCATGCGTGCGTGGAGGCCAGAGCCATGCCACAGTGGGGGGAGGGGTGTAGCTCAGAGGACAGTGTTCAGGTTAGTCCTTGCCTGTCTACCTTATTTTTATTTATTTTTTATTTTTTGGTTTTTTTGAGGTAGGGTCTCACTCTAGCTCAGGCTGACCTGAAATTCACTGGAGTCTCAGGCTGGCCTCGAACTCACATTGATTCTCCTACCTCTGCCTCCCGAGTGCTGGGATTAAAGGCGTGTGCCACCACGCCCGGAAAACTTTTTTGTTTGTTTGTTTGTTTGTTTGTTTTGAGATATGGTCTTTCTGTAGCCCAGGCTGACCTGGAATTCACTATGTAATCTCAGGTAGCCTCAAACTCATGGCAATCCTTCTACCTCTACTTCCCAAGTGCTGGGATCAAAGGAGTGTGCCACCACACTGGGCTTTTTAGAGTTTAAAAAATTATTTATGCCGGGCGTGGTGGCGCACGCCTTTAATCCCAGCACTCGGGAGGCAGAGGTAGGAGGATCACCATGAGTTCAAGGCCACCCTGAAACTACACAGTGAATTCCAGGTCAGCCTGGACTAGAGTGAGACCCTACCTCGAAAAACCAAAAAAAAAAAAAAATTATTTGAGAGAGAGATAGAGAGGCCTGGGTTTAGCGGTTCATGTCTTTAATCCTAGCACTTGAGAGTTCCAGGATCGCCTGAGACCACAATAGTGAATTCTAGTTCAGCCTGGGCTTCAGCGAGACCCTACCTGGAAAAACCAAAACCCAGAGAACAAGGGAGAGAGAGAGAGAGAGAGAGAGAGAGAGAGAGAGAGAGAGAGAGAGAGAGAGAGAGAGAGAGAGAGAGAGAGAGAGAGAGAGAGAGAGAGAGAGAGAGAGAGAGAGAGAGGTATGGAAGCACCAGGGCCTCCTGCCATTGCAAACAAACTCAGATGCTTGTGCCACTTTGTGCATCTAGCTACGTGGGTCCTGGCCCTGTGGGCATCTCATGTGAGGCAGGGTTTTTTGCACTGGACTGTTGTTCTGTCGTGGTTTTCTGGATTCCCCAGGAGGCTTCAGCCTCAATCTTAAACACGCTGGGATTACAGAAGCCCCACCATGGCTTCCAGCTTTTTATGTACGGTATGAGGATGAGACTCAGTATTCCAGTTTAGCAGTGAGTACTTACCTATGGAATTATCTCCAGCCCACCTTTCTTCTCTATTTTTGTTTTTTTCAAGGTGGGATGGGATCTCGCTCTAGCCCAGGCTGACCTGGAATTCACTCTGCAGTCTCAGGGTGGCTTCAAACTCAAGGAGATTCTCCTATCTCTGCCTCCTGAGGGCTGGGATTAAAGTGCCACCACCATGCCTGGCTTTGTTTATTTTGGTTTTATGGCTTCTTTTTTTGAGATAGGGTCTTCCATTGGCCTGGGGCTCCTAAATTAAGCTCTATGGTTGGCCAGTAGCCTCAGTGAACCTTCTGTCTTCACCTCCCCAGCAATTGCAGGCTACCGCTTGGCACCTTTACCTGGGCACTGGGGATGGAACTCAGGTCTTCATGCTTGTGGGTTAGACATTGCATTTTCTTGTCATATCTCTTTATTCTCTTTTCACTCAGGACAGTTGTTTCCACACTTTCATATGTGTAAGAATTTCCTGGCTGCATGTGGTGCCTCACACCTGTAATCCCAGCATTTAGGAAGCTGAGATAGGAAGTTCTCCATAAACTCCCCCTGCCCCCCACATAAAGTATGAAATTAAAGCCATATGCACATACCTCAGAATTCAGAGGCAGGAGGGTTGGAAAATTGAGGCAATAATTGGCTAGAGTTTGAGGCAAGCCTGGGCTAACTGAGATATCTCAAAGAAACCAAACGTGCCAGGTGTGGTGGCGCATGTCTTTAATCCCAGCATTCATGAAGCAGAGGTAGGAGGATCACTATGAGTTCAAGGCCACCCTGAGACTATACAGTGAATTCCAGGTCAGCTTGGGCTAAAGTGAGACCCTACCTGGAAAAACTAAAAACATGGGAGGGAATTGGGGGAGGACTTGGGAAACAGCCTAGTGGGGAGCGTGCTTGCTGTGCAAGTGTGATCACCTGAGTTTGGGTCCCCAGGACCGACGCCTGCAGTGGTGCTGAAGTCTTGTCAGTGCTTCCTTGGCAAGACCTGGAGCGCCAGAGGCAGGAGAATGCCCCTAGTACTCATGGGTCAGCTGTGTGGCAGATAAGTCACCAAGAGACTTCCGACCTCCACACACATGAACACAATCACATACATATATACAAGATTTAAAAAATTTTTTTCCCTGGATTGTTAAGCAATTTTCCAAGGCTTGGGAGACAACTTTGGTCTACCCCCAAATTTGTGGTAGGGTGTGTACCTAGCATGTAAAAGGACCTGGGTTCAATCTCTGGTGTTGAAAAAAGAAGTTTTGGACCGATTTCCAGAGTTTTTAGGTAGTCTTTAAAATAAATTATTAGCTGGGCATGGTGGCTCATGCCTTTAACTGTCTGCACTCAGGAGGCTGAGGCAGGAGGATCAGCCTAAACTAGAGTGAGACCTGCCTCAAACAAATTTTTAACGTTTATCCCCCTTTTTATTTTTATCTTTTCTGAGGAAGTGTCTCACTCTAGCCCAGGCTGACTTGGAACTCACTCTAGCTGGCCTCAAACTCATGACGATCCTCCTACCTCTGCCTGCCCAGGGCTGGGATGAAAAGTGTGCACCACCACACCTGGCTTTTTCTTTTTAACTTTTTATTGACCACTTTCATATATAGAAACAATATATTGTTATATTATGATCATAATTCCCTCCCACCACTCTCCCGTCCCCCTCCCGAATCCCCCCTCCACCGAACCCCTTCTTCTCTAGAACAAGTCTCTCTTCTAGTTTGATGTCGACATCTTTTCCTTCTATTCTGCAGGTCTTGTGTAGGTGGCATCGGCCACTGTGAGGTCATGAATACCAAGGCCACATGTGTCTGGGGAATAGAATTGTAAGCACTCCTCCCCTTGCTTTGGCTCTTACATTCTTTCCGCCACCTCTTCGGAAATGGACCCTGAGTCTTGGACTGTCTCATTTAGTGCCGTACTGTCACTTCTCAGCCCTCCAGAGAGTTTTCAGTCACCGCCATCTGGAAAGAGAAGCTTTTCTTATTAGTTTGTCTTTCTCTTTGTGAAAGAAAATTGTTTAAATGTATGTGTATGCCAGAGCCCTTGTGGAGGTTAGAGGTGTTTACTTTCTTTGAGACAGGGTATCTCACTACTGCAAACAAGTCTGCCCTACTCAGCTTCTCTGTGAGTAATGGGGAATTGAACTCAAGCTGGCAGGCTTTGCAAGCAAGCAAACACCTTTAACTCCTCTCCATAGTTACAGTGCTGCTATGTATCCCAGGCTGGCCTTGAATTCCTGATCCTCCTGCCTCAGCTTCTCAGATGTGGGGACAGCAGGTGCATGTCACTACACTTGGCTTGAATTGACATTTTAACAAAGCTCCTGGGTTTAGAATCACATTTCTGAGAACCAGTATTCCAGAAGAGAGGTTCGCAGCAAGCATTTCCTGTAGAGGGCCGTATGGCGACACTCGAGATGCTTTAGACTCTGAGGACTGTGGTTTCTATGCAATTACTCACTTCTTACTGCAGGCAAAAGCAGCTAGCACAGCACACGAGCAGATGGGTGTGCCTATATCCCAATAAAACTTTATTTTCAAAATGTCTACCTGGCCTAATTAGACACACAGGCTATTACATGCTCCCCTTGTCTAGAACAGCGCCCCACTTTTTTGGGAGGGGCAGTGGAATTTTTCTGAGCACTGATATTTTGGAGTTACACGGTCCAGTTTTTGTTGAGAACGTCTCGGCATCTGAGTTTGATTGCTTTATCCCAATCAGTGTTAAGATAAATTTCTTGGTAAGAGTACCACATAAGTCAGTGTGTGTATGGTCTGGAAAATTGTGAAAAACTCAGAAATAGATCAAAAACATTATTGGTTGAGGTTGGGGATGTAGGACAGTGGTAGAGCCCTTCCTCTCTCCCCCTCTCCCTTTCTCGCCCTTTCTCTTTCTTCACAGGGTGTTACTCTAGTCCAAATTGGCTTGGAACTCACTCTGTAGCCCAGGCTAGCATCAAGCTCAGGGTTCTTTCTCCAGCCTCCCAAGTTCTGGGACTACACCCAGCTAGTAGTAGACCTCCTGTGTTGCAAAGCACAAAGTCCTGGGTTCCATCCCCATCAGCACACACACCAAATCCAGTGAAAAGCTAGGTGTTGCTTAGTTAAGTCCTGTTTGCTTTCAACAGTCTCTCTTATCTACAGGAGCTACATTCCAACCTCTAATGCTTGCTGGAAACCATGGATATTATGGAAACACACACACACATACACACACACACACCACATGGACATGATACACCCTTCAAAGGCACGCTCCAGTGACTTGCTTCCTTTAACCTTCTAGCATCAACTAATACTGCCACCAGATAATGAAGCCATCAATGATTAGTCCATTCATTAGGTCAGAGCCTTTATGACCTAATCACCTCTTCATAGTGCCACCAGGAGTGACACCAAGCCTTCAACATATGATCATTTTTTTGGGGGGGAAACTTCATATCAAAATCATCTGTATTGGTCATTTTTCTTGACTGACAATACCCAACAAAAGCATCTTAAAAGGGAGTTCATTCCAGCTTACAGTTTGAATACAGTCCAGTCTAGTGGGAAGCAGAGAGGTATAATGGTGCCCAGCTTGCCTTCATTTTTTTTTCGAGGTAGGGTCTCTCTCTAGCCCAGGTTGACCTGCAATTCACTATGTAGTCTCAGGGTGGCCTCGAACTCACAGCAATCCTCCTACCTCTGCCTCTTGAGTGCTGGGATTAAAGGCGTGTGCCACCACTTGTCTTCATTTTTTAAGTTGCATGTGCTTGTGTGTAGTAGGAATGACGTGATGTGTGTGCAAAAGCAGCGCTCTGTGTGTGCATGGAGGCCAGAGAACGCCAGTCTCACATTGCCCATCCGCTAATTTCCTCGAGATGGAGTCTCTCCACTGCTTCTGGTGGTTTGGCAGTTCACAAACCCCAGTGATTCTCCAGTCTCTGCTTAGCATAAGACCAGGCTTTTGTGACCATTCCCGGCTATTTCCATGGGTTCTGGGGAACTGAACTCAGTAGTCTCAAGCCCCCTCAGGCCCACATGCTAACATAGGAAGCACACTTAACCGCTGAGCTATCTCTCTAGACTGTCTTTTCTGCTTTTTTTGTACTTGTGTATGTGTGGCTGCACGCATTTGGAGGCCAGAGGACAACCTTAGCCACCACCTTTAGGAATACTGTTCACCTCCTTTGAGATAGGGTCTTCCAGTGGCCTAAAGCTCAACAATTAGCTTGGCTGGGCAGCAAGCTTCAGGATTCTTCTGTTCCTACCTCCCCAGCTATGGGACTTACACACATCACCACACTGGCATTTTACATGGATTCTGGAGTTCAAACTCAGGTATTTATGCTTACCAGGTTCTTTACTGACTGCCCAGCCCACGTTCTTTTTATTCAGTCCAGGACCCAGGCCACATAAGGATCCCACCCACATTCACATTAAGTCTTCCCTGCTTGGCTAAACCTTTCAGTAAACACTCTCCTTGACACCCATGGTGACCCTAAAATCACCACCACACTATCCCAACGAAGCACACTTTGAGGGTGATACTTTGAGACAAGTTAACATTCTGGTTTATAGTAATTTTTCATGTAATGATACTTGCTATATCAATTATAGCTGGAGTTGTAAAAAACATGGAGGTTTTAGCTGAAGTCCAGCTACTACCATACCCAGAGCCAAAAAGGGTCACCTGGTCACCCAGCAGGCAGCTCTGGGAGAGTGTACAAGGTGACAGCTATCCAGCTGGCTCATCAGCTGGACCAACCTTGGTATCACTGGAATGACAGAAGGCACAGCCAGATCACTCTCATATCCAAGAAGCCTTTTATTTTGAATATTTTATTTCCAAGGAGAGGGAAGAGAGGAGTCAGGTAGGAGAGGAGAGAGAATGGGCAATTTGCTACTGCAAATAACTCCAGATGCACTAGCCACTTTGTGAATCTGGCTTTTATGTGGGTACTGGGGATTAAACTCGGGCTGGTAGGCTTTGCAAGCAAGCACCTTTCACTGCTGAGCCCTTTCCTCAACCACAGGAAGCCCTTCTTGATGAACAGGTGTCATGAGTGCTAGGGGGCACAGTACCAGCCAAGTCACAGGCTCTGGGACTGTCTGGATTTGTTTTAGCCCTGGCTTTTTCCAGTGAATCTGCTTGATAACAAACATTTCTCCATGTGTTAGTTTTCCAGGAGCTAAACTCCACGACATTGCCAGGCACATGGCTATCAGCTCAATAGCCCTCAGGTGTGATCACTCACGATTATTCTGCTGGTTTTTGCTGAGCTTCAGAAAAATGTCTCCCATCTTGCCCTCAGCATCATTGCTGAGATTACAGAAGCCTGCTGGGACTTCTGGTTTTTTATGTGTAATCTGGGGATGGAATTAGGGACTCCAGTTTGGGTGGTAAACATTTTAATCCACTGAGCCATCTCCTAAACCCACGCTCGTTGTCCATGAGTTACATTATTTAGTGAGCAAAGAATGAGTTGTTATCCCCAATTACCTGATGCCCCCTCCCCCATCCCTAATCAGCTGGATATCCTCCTCCGTGGGTAGTCTGGATCAGTCCTTGTGGCAGGGGACCATGGATAGCCTAGTATTCAGCCAGCTTCTGGCCATGCCTCTGGATAGTCTCCCCCACCATGGCGCTTACAATCTTTCTGTCCCCTCTTCCGCACAGTTCCCTGAGTCTTGGTGGATGAGTATTAAGGTTGCTTTAATGTTGTGAGTTTAGGGGTCTTTGTATCGTCTCACTGGCTTATCCTGTGTTGATTGAATGAAAATGTGTAGCACAGGCTGGCCTTGAACTCATGATCCTCCTGCCTCCGCCTCTTCAGCAATATCCTACCTGCGTGTGCCACCACAACCGGCTGTTTAGGACTTTTTGTTTATTTATATATATATAAATATATAAATGTTTATATATATATATATATATTTGAGGTGGGGTCACAGTCTAGCTCAGGCTGGCCTCAAACTCAGAGGGATTAAAGGTGTGTGCTATTTCAGCTGGCTTTTTTGTTGTTGTTGTTGTTCAATAAACAGTGTCTCACGCCCCTGAACTCATTTCCTCTCAAGTGCCAGCGGCACCCTCCACGTCAGGCATTATTCTGCCCCATTCTTTTTGTTTTTGTTTTCTTATTTTGGCTATTCTGGGGGTTTAACGACCACTGAACTACACCCTCAAGCCCAATATTTCTTACTACAAATAGTTCTTGAATTCCTCTTTTCAGATTTTAGCTCCACACCTCACAGCCGGGTCGCGCGCTGTCCTGAGCTTCGGACAGGTGCGGGGGCGCACACCTGGAGCCCCGGCCGTCAGCCGGGGCTGGGTCCCGGAGGCCTCGGCGGCACCGCTGTCGTCCTCCCCCGCCCCCGGCACCCGCTCACCTGGCACCCGCCCCGCCCCCCGCCCCTGCCGCCCCGCGCCTGCGCCCACGTGACCGGCCCTGGGCGGAGATCACCTGAACAAGGGCGTCATGTGCGCGGGGCGGGGCGGAGGCGGCGCCGGCGGCCGTCACGTGACGAGGCTCCGGGCCGCCCGCCGCCGAGCCCAGCAAGCCGCGCCGCAGTCGCTCCGGCTCCGGCTCCGCTCCGGCCGCGGCCCCGAGCATCGGCCCTCCGCCGTCCAGCCCGCGCCCTCCGCCATGCGGGCCGTCCCCGAGCGGGGCGCCCATGCGGGGCCCGCGCCCCTCGGCCGCCCGCCGCGGGCCGTGCTGTTGCTGCTGCTGCTGCTGCTGGCCGCGGCCCCGGGGAGCGCGGGCGCGAGCGCGCAGGCCCAGGCCGCCGGCTTCCCCGAGCTGTGCAGGTGGGTGCCGGCGGCGCGGGGGGGGGGAGCCCCGAGTCGCCCGTCCACGCGCGGGCCCGCCCCGCCCCCGAGGGAAAGTTGCCTGCGTGGAGGTGGCGGGTCGCGCGCGGGCCACTTGTGGCTGTCAGCGGGTCGGCGGCTGGGTGCAGCGTCCAGGTGGCCCGCGGCCGGCCCGTGCGCAGCCCGGCTGTGCGCGCCCGCCAAGTTGGCGGGGAGCCGGGCATCGCTTTGTCCGCCCGCCGCACGTCCTCGGGAAAGTTCGGGCAGCGGAGGGTGCGCGGGGCCCCGAGCGTGCGGGCTCCCCGCCGCGCGGTGGGCGCCAGGTGCCGCTGGTCTAGGTCGGGGCTGGGGGTGGCCGAGCCGTGTGGGCTGGCAGGACCACCTCTGACTCCGCCAGCCAACTTCCTGTCTGCCGCTCACATGATGTCATTGTCTCCGAGGTGGGTTTCGCTCTGGGAAGCCCGCTTCTGTCATCTCTGGTCCCGTGGGGTTGTTGGTGTTGGACAGGGACGTGGTGGCGGTGGGTCTGGGGAGCCTCCAGGTCCAGGAGTCCGTCAAACTGACCACCTCTGGACTCCTAGGGTGCTTTTGTTTTTTAAACTTGAGAAAAGAAACCGGGATGAAAATCCTGAACCATCCGAGTCCTCACAATTGAGCGGGCGTGGTGGCAGAGGCGGGAGGATCGCTGCGAGTTCGAGGCCAGCTAGGACTACGGAGGGAGTTGAAGGTCAGCCTGGGCTGGAAAAGAAAAGAGAAAATATCTCACAGTTTTGACCTCAGAGCAAAGTAAAGCTGAACTTACTTGTGGCGATGGTGTGGAAGCTTTGTTCCCTCTAGTCAGAGAGACTTGGGTTTGTACCTGCAGTTTCGAACTTGTACTCTAAGGAGACCGAGGCGGACCCTGCCAGAAACCCATCTCTACCCATTCTTGCTCTTCCCTTTCTGGAGGGGGAATGTCATAATATGGAGGCAAGTGGCAGGCCCAGAGCGACATGAAAAGTTCCTACTTTGGGTTTAAGTTTTGGATTAAGGCCTCTGACCAAGAACATCCACAGGATTAGGCCATGTGGCAGTCTGGGCCTTCCCAGTTAATAGGAATCCTATTTTAAAAAAATATCTGAGAGAGACAGAGATATACACACACAGAGAGAGCGAGAGCGAGAGCGCGAGCACGCCAGGGCCTCCAGCCACTGCAAACAACTCCTGGACACATAGGCCACCTTGTGCGTCTGGCTTTCCGTGGGTGCTGGGGCTAGAACACTTGGGCCACCAGGCTTTACAAGCAAGCGCTCAGACTGAGCCATCTCCCCAGCCCTGTAAATCTCTTTTTACTTTTCTTTTTTTTGGTTTTTCGAGGGAGGGTCTCCCTCTAGTCCAGGCTGACCTGGAATTCAGTCTCAGGGTGGCCTTGAACACAAGGCAATCCTCCTACCTCTGGCTTCTGAGTGCTGGGATTAAAGGCGTGCGCCACCATGCCGGCTATTTTTTTTTTTTTTTTGAGGTCCGGTCTTATCTCACTCTGTAGTACCAGGCTGGCTTCAAACTCAGTGATTCTACCTCTGCCTCCCAAATGCTGGGATTAAAGGTGTTAACCACCATATCTAGCAGGAATGTGGTTTGTTTTTTTGAGGTAGGGTCTTGCTCTAGCCCAGGCTGACCTGGAATTCACTGTGCCGTCTCAGGTTGGCTTCGAACTCATAGCCATCCTCCTACTTCTGCCTCCTGAATGCTGGGATTTATAGTAAAGGCGTTTGCCAGTACGCCTGGCTGGAATTAGATTTTCAAAAAGTTAAAGTTGGCTTTTTTAACTCAGAGCTCCTCACCTGTGTAGGTCACCTTGGTGTCTTGACCCTGTGTCCATTCACCTCATTTGGTGGAGCATGGGTCCCTGTGTAGTGGGAATGCCAGGCCAGGGTCTTCACCAGTGGAAGAGGTGGATGCGCTCTCCGTAGTCTTGGCATTAAACCGCCTGTCTCTTCACATCTCTTGGATTTGCTCACAGAACCTCGCTTAGAACTTCCTGTAGGCTGTTCTCTCAGTTTGGTACCAGCAAAGTGAAGCTTTTGCCGTGTTTGTTTTGTTGTGCTGGAGGGTCATCCTGCCAGCTCCTCCTGCATGCCATACCCAACGTCGTCCCCAAGAGATAAAACCTGTGAGCAGATCTTGAAGTCCAGTGTGGGATGTTCCACCTAGCCTCATGGAGCCATGCTGTGCAAATTAAGCTCCTGTCTATGTTGTTCCTGGGTTCCATTTCTGGAATGTAAATAAGCCCACCATAGTCTCTGGCTATAAAAGGTAGACCGTACATTGTTAGTAACCCCTTGTCGTCTGCTGTGCCCCTTGGTCACACAGAGGCAGTTCCTTGAGTCTGAGCACCATATCCCAAATGTTTGTAAACCAACTGAAACCATCTTGGTGTGGGGCAGGGCTGGGACCTACCATCCCTGCCAAGGTGTTGGGGTGCTGTCCCAAAAGCCTGGACAGTGGGTTCTCATCTCTAGTTGGTGGGGGTGATGTTCTGGAAGAACAGCCACTCCTCCCAACAGAAGCTACTTCTCAGGACCCGAGAGCGAAGCCCTGGTCTGTTGCAGTTTGGAGCGAGCTTGGGCTCAAACGTTCGTAGTGTAAGGGTGAAGGCACCCAAGTGGAAAGAGGCCGCTCGCTCTCTGTGGAATACAGGGCAGCAGGCATGGTGGGGGCAGGGCCCCGAAGCGGAGGTGGGCTGAAGCAGCACTTTACAGGGCGCTTTGCTCTTTCCAAAGAGCCTGGATGAGGATCATGAGTATTGAACCTAGGGTCTCACACAGGCTTTTTCCCTAAGCTGCTTTTCCCAGCCCTTAAAGTTGATTGAATTCACTCCTTGGCATCCTTCTGCCTCAGCTTCAGTGGCCAGGACTCCAGATGTGCACATTTTAGTGTCCCATGCGTGGACAAAGTTAATGAGGCTTCCCTCTATCTCTTGGGAGGTGGTGTACTAGAAAGAAGCTGTTTCCTCAGGCCAGGTGCCTGGTAGTGGGAACAGCCTGGGGCAGGGAGTGTCAGGTCAGTGGGGGAGGATGAGCAGAGCAGGGGGGGGGGGCAGGCAGAGGCCTCGGAAAAACTTCCAAAAGGACCCGAGTGCTTAGCTAGGCAATCAGTACTTAACACTGCACACTTTAAACTTTGTAAAATGCCATGTTATGGCAAGTTCCTTTTATTCAGGTGTTTATACTATCCTTCATGGGTGAAGTCTTAGCAGTTGGTACTAATTATGAAATGCTTTGGGCTGGCTTGCTTTAGGTAGTTAACTACTTAAAATTCATACAGAACAAATTTTCCCCAAATTGTTTGGGAATGAACACTGGAGCACTTTTATTACATTAGGACAAGAGGATAATGAAGCCAACCGGGAGTTGGAGTCAGTTTAGTTGCTCTCTCTAGGGAGAATTTTTTCACTCCTGCAGTTTTTCCAAAAGAACAGTGCTGATCTAGCTGATTTGGGCCACGTGTTCACCTGGATCAGACCCATCATGTATAGAAGCCTAGGGTTATTAAGGTTACTTACATATTGGTGGTTTATTTATTTATTTTTCCCCAAGGTAGGATCTCACTCTAGCCCAGGCTGACCTGAAATTCACTATGTAGTCTCAGGATGCCCTTGAATTCATGGTGATTCTCCTACCTCTGCCTTCCGAGTGCTGGGATTCCAGGTGTGCACCACCACATCTGGCCATATTAAGTGTTTTTTAAAAAAATATTTGCGAGAATGAGAGAGAATGAATGGGGCACATCAGGGCTTCCTGCCACTGCAAACAAACTCCAGACTACTTTGTGCATCTGGCTTTACATGGGTACTGGAGAATTGAACCCAGACCATCAGGCTTTGCTAGCAAGCGCCTTTAACCAGTGAGCCATCTCTCCATTTTTTGTTAAATTTGGGGGTGGCGTGTCTTTATGCCCACGCCCTTTCTTAGATGTGAGCAGTGTATATAGCATGCCAGTGTTTGCCTTACCTTAATGTTCTTGGGGATCTTCTTTGAATAATAGGTTTTATGTCTGATGAATTCCAATGTACCAGGTTTTTAGAAAACGGTTTGTGCTTTTTTGGTAGCCTCAAAAATCTTTGCTTACTGCAGGGTTTCCCAGTCTCAGCAGCATGGCCACTTGGCTGGGTGATTGTGTTGGAAGGGCTATCCTGTGCATTGTAGGCTGTGGAGCAGCGTCTTGGCCTGTACCCACTAGGTGCCAAGACAGCTCTTCACCACACATCCTTCCCCTAATTGGCACAAATGTCTCCATACTTCAGATGACCCCTGGGGTTCAAACTCCCCAGTTGAGAACCACAGGGCTTCCCCAAGGCCACAAAGATATTCTCATATGGTGACTTCTATGATCAATTTCTTGGTTTAATAGTTTATGATGTGAGGAAGGGTGAAGGTTCATTTTTTTCTATGAACATGTAGATTTATTTACTAGTGTCTGTGGGATGCTGGAGGCAGAGTTTTTAAGTGACATTGGGGTATTTATTTTTTAAAATATTTTATTCATTTTCAAGCAGAGATGAGAGAGAGAGAGAGAGAGAGAGAAAGCGCATGCACCAGGGCTACCACCTTGTGGGTCTGGCCCATGTGGGTCCTGGGGAATTGAACCCGGGGCCTTAGGCACTGGAGGCAAGTGCCTTAACTGCTGAGCCATCTCTCCAGCCCTGTTTATTTATTTTTTGAGATAGGGTCTAGCCCAGGCTGACCTGGAACCCACTATATAGTGGTCTTCCTACCACTGCCTCCCAAATGCTAGGATCAAAGCTGTGCACCATCAAACCTGGTCTTTTCTGTGTTCTTGACAGTTTCTGTTGTTAAGACTGTTTTGTGGAAAGAATTAGTTGGCTTTTCTTTTGTATGCAGAGGAACCATTTCTGTATAAGGTAGACGTTCATTTTGGTAGAATCATGTTATTCAGACCTGGGGAGTGTAGGGAGGTGGGAGTTTTACTTATTTTAGGTCTTTAAAAAACTGTCCAGAGGCAGGGTCAGTGTGGTGCAGACAAGCCTTGAATTGGTGATCTCCTGCATCAGCCTCTGGAGTTCTGGGATTAGTCATGTTTCCCCCACCCCCACCCCCACCCCATCCAGCATGTTTTCATTTGTACCCTCTTGTCTGTTCAGATTTCCTACTTTGTCTCCAAGAGAATGAGAATGGATATGGGTGTGGTATGCGTACCTCCAGATGCATGTGTCACTTTGTGCATCTGGCTCTATGTGGGTGTTTAGGAATCAAACCCAGGCTACAGCCTTTGCAAGCAAGCACCTTAAACCACTGAGCCATCTCTCCAGCCCGCCTACTTTATCTTAAGCCAACTTGGATGTTTTCCTAGAAGAATATCACCTTATTTTATATGCCAAAGTAAACATGTAGCAGCTACTTCATGTTTTCAAACATCTTTATATCTAGAAATTAAAAAAATTTCTTGACAGACACTCAGTTTATTTGCAAGGAGAGAGAGAGAGAGAGAGAAAGAGAGAGAGAGAGAGAGAGAGAGAAAATGAGAGAGAATGGGTGCACCAGGGCCTCTAGCCACTGCAAATGAACTCCAGATGCATGTGTCACTTTGTGCATCTGGCTTTACATGGGTACTGGGGAGTCAAACCCAGGGCGTTGGGCTTTGCATGTGCCACCAACCACAAACTATTTTATTTTTGCATATGTGTGTAGAATGTGTGGTGTGGTACACCTTTGTGTGCAGATGTTCATGTCCCATGTGTCCACTTTGGAAGCCAGTGAACAGATGAGGTGTCCTTGTCACTCCTCTGGGTATTTTCTTGAGATGCGGTCTCTCCTTCAAGCCAGGGCTGCTGTTAAGTCAGTGAGCTCCAGCATTCACCTTCCAACCACCACTGGGGTTACTAGGGCATGTGAACATTTTTTTTGTTTTGTTTTTGAAGCATTTTTTTTAACTTAAATATTTAAGAGCATAGGTAAAAGAGACAGGAGAGAATGGGTGTGCCAGGGCCTCCAGCCTCTGCAAACAGAACTCCAGATGCATGCACCACTGTGTGCATCTGGCTTTATGTGGGTACTGGGGAATTTCTAGGCTGTGAAGTCAAATGCCTTAACTGCTGAGCCATCTCTCCAGCCCTTTTAAAAAAACCTTTAAAGACAGCTTCCATGATTATAGACATAATTCCGTCCCCACCACCTCTTTTCCCCTCAAGTCCACCCTCTATCATATTCACCCCCTCTCAATTAGTCACATGAGCACATTTTTATTTATTTATTTATTTGCACGCAGAGATAGATAATCTGAGAGAGAGGAGAGGAGAGGAGAGGAGAGAGAGAACACGAACAGGCATGCCAGGGGCTCCAGCCACTGCAAATGAATTCCAGATGCATGAGCCACTGTGCATCTGGCTTTATGTGGGTACTGGAGAATCAAGTCAGGGTCATTAGGCTTTGCAAGCAAGCTGAGCCATCTCCTCAACTCCTAAACTTTTTTTTTTTTTTTTTTTTTTTTTGGTTTTTCGAGGTAGGGTCTCACTCTAGCCGAGGCTGACCTGGAATTCACTCTGTAGTCTCAGGGTGGCCTTGAACTCATGGTGATCCTCCTACCTCTGCCTCCCGAGTGTTGGGATTAAAGGCGTGCGCCACCACACCTGGCTATATTAACCTTTTTTTATTGATAATTCATACATGTATAATGTATTTTGATCATAATTCCCCTCTGTTACATTCTTTTGTCCCCTCACCTGCATCCCTTCCACTGAACCCCTTCTTTCAGAGTAGCCCCTCTTCTGATTGTTGATGGGCAGATAACTATAGACAGTTACAATGAGGTCATGAACGAAATGGCTACGTCATGTCTGGAAGACAGTGTTCCAGGCACTGCTTCCCATCCTTAGGCTTCCTTCTGCAGCATTCCTGGTACCTTGGGAGGGGTACTAGCAGTGAGCACTCAATAGTCACCATTTCTCAGCACTTGGTAGTTTTGAGTCTCCTCAGTATCACTGTCAACTGCAAAAAGAAGCTTCTTTGACCAAAGGTGAGAGCAGCATTAACCTATGGGCATAAGCCTAAATGTTTAGAGAGTAAAATTAAATCTCTTTTCCAGGTGTTGTGTTTGGATGAGGTTTGAGTGTCCCCAAGGCCTCACTGTTGAAACTTAATTCCCATGGTAAGGAATTAAAAGGAAACTGAATCCCACTCTGGGGTTCACAGGTGGGGCCTTGGGAGGTGATTAGGGTTAGATAGATCATTAAGAGGGAGCCTCCATGACTGAGTCCCAGTGGTTTATAGGAAGTGAGAGAGCTCACACATACATACTCCTTCCTAGTCATGCGACCTGGTGCTGTGGAATTGCCACGTGGCTCCACGGACCAAATAAACTTCTGTGTAGAGTCCTTTATGGTAACGTAAAATGGGCTAATACCCCAGTAGATGGATTTGGGGGGCGGGTTATTTATCTTTTCCACTGTGGCCAGTAAATGTGGAATTTCCTTTGTGGCCTACCACCTAGTCAATTGAAAGTGTGGTATGTATTTGGAAAAAATGTTCTCTATTTGGGTCAGAGTTATTAATTGTGCTTCCCAGTTTTCTTTTTCTTTTTTTCTGAGGCAGGGTTCAACCCTAGCTCAGGCTGACTCGGAACTCATTCTATAGTTCTAGCTCTAGTTGGCCTTGAACTCAGAGATCCTTCTTCCTCAGCCTCCTAAGTGCTAGGATTAAAAGGATAAGCCAGTGGAAAAACAAGAAAAAAAACGGGGGGGGGGGCATGGTAGGCACATCTTTAATCCCAGCACTTGGGAGGCAGAGGTAGGGGGAATTGATGTAAATTCCAGGTCAGCCTGGGACTACAGAGTGAGTTCTAGGTCAGCTTGGGCTAGAGTGAGACTCTACCTCAACCCCCCTCAAATTAATAAGGATGAACTAGGCTTCCAGATTTATCCTAACATTCTCTCTCTCTTTCAAATATTTGTTGCTGAGTGCAATGGCACACGTGTACTTGGGACTTGGGAGGTTGAAGTAGGAGCATTGCTGTGAGTTGGAGACCAGCCTGAGACTACACAGTGAATTCCAGGTCATTCTGGGCTGGAGTAAGACCCTACCTCAAAGACAACAGCAGTAGCAAACAAAACACAACAAACAAAACAAACAAACAAACAAACACCAAGAAAACCCATTTATGTGAGTGTGTGTGTGGGGGGGAAGGGTGTGTGCCAGGGCTTCTTGCAACTGCAAAGGAACACCAGATGCATGTGTACTCTGTGCATCTGGTTTTACATGGGTACTGGAGAATCGAACCCAGGCTGTCAGACTTTGTAAGCAAGTGCCTCTAACCACTGGGCCATCTCCGCAGCCTTATCCTAATACTCTAGGTCTCACTTGATCCTTCTCTTACTCTGCCTCGGAATGGATGTCTGCCTGTCTAATATAGGCCCTGCAGTGTCCCTTGTCCTTAATTGAAACAGTATCTCATTGAAGGGTACTCACAGTTGCCCTTTTTTTTTGAGACAAGGTTTCAGGTGGCCCAGGTTGGCCTGGAAGTTGCTATACAAGCCAAGGATGACCTTGACAGATGCTTGTGTTTTCTACCTGATATAGCCTTCTATCATTCCTCTCTGGTTGCTTTTTCTTCTCTTCCACTATATAACCTAGGCTGGCCTCGAACTGGGATTCCAGGCATGTGCCCAGGACTGGGAGTTCTTTACTTTCCTTGGAGCATGTTGTCTGTGTGCTCAGTCTCCTGGACATTTGTTGCTGTGCACAGCTGCATAGGGCAAGGCTGGAACATTTGTTGGAATTTGGCTAGCAATTGTTTGGGGGGAGAAGGGAGTTGGGCAGGACATGCTGGTGGCTAGTTTCTCAGTCTGCAGCCCTTTTTCATCCTGTGGGCCAGCTACCCTAGGGGTGTTCTTGCCAGGAGGCAGCTGCTGGTTCTGCTGGCAGGGTGCGGTGTCCCTCCTGCAGTGGGGAGGTTAAGATGACCGAGCTGGCTGTCAGGTCAGGGCTACTTTTTTAATAGGCCTGCTGTGTAGCCCCAGTTGGTTTTAAACTCAAATACACTTGCCTCAGCCTCCCAAGTGCTGGGCTTCCAGGTGGAAGTCACTGTCTCTGAGTTCTCCCTTCAGTCAGCCAGCCAGCTCTGCTTCATTACTCCACGTGAGCTTCCTTGTCCATGCAGCTTTCAGGACTTGGTCCCAGCACCAGCACCTGGACACAGTAGGTGGGGTGTGGGCATGTGCCATATGCTTCACCTCACTTCCTGTGGGGACCCATCCTAAACTGGAAGCCATGGGGACTGCGATTCTACATCCTGGGGACAAAGAGGGTCCCCTGTTTTACTGTGGTAGGATGCTGAAAGGCCCAGCCAGCTTCTGCATGGGATAAGTCACTGTGCTCCTGACCTGGTGGGGAGCTTCCCTGGAGAGTAGCCTGATATAGGCTTGTGTGGGAAAGCATCTGGCTGCTTCGTCTTGTGGAGCAGCTGCTGCCAGCAGGTTTTTGAGGAGCCACAGCACTGCTTGTCTGACAGCTGAGGAGCAGGTCTGGAGTCCTCACAGTAAACTGTCTGTACAGCCATGAAAATTTGCCCTATCTTCCTGTGTGCTTTGAGGTCCCCCAGGGCTGCCATTGTTTAGCAAACACAAGAGGGAAGGGGGTTCCTCAAGACCAGAAACAGATAGCTGTTGTGGACAGCCTGTGGAACTATGTATGGATCCCAGTTTTGATTTAGGGTACAGAGAGACCAAGGAATAATTACGGAGTATATAAACTGTCCTTGAAATTTGTTTTGTCCCTGGGTGGCTTAAGAGGCAGAGCCTCTGTTGTCTGAGTTTTCCTGGTGTGGCTGTTACATGAGCCATGTTGACTTGGAGGACTCAGGAGGAAGCTTGACCACCAGGTCAAGTACCATCTGACTACATAGCTCTACTCGAGAGTCAGTGCTGGCCATTGAACCTAGGGCCTGAGCACCGAGTTATACATAACCCCAATCCTCCATTTACTTTTGTTTTTAAACTTTGAGACAGGGGTCTTCTCATGGAGTTGCCCAGGCTAGCCTTGAACTTAGTCTGTAGCCCATATAAGCCTAGAACTTGGCATCTTCCTGCCTCAGCCTCCCTAGTAGCTGCCATTATAGGCTTGTGCCACCAGGCCTGGCAGTCAGTTTATATATACATTTTAAAGCAGCTGTTACCTGCAAATAGAACGCCAAGCCACTAGACCAGAAATGACACAGAAGTGGGTTCCTAGAAGTGACAAAAGGCAAAACCCACTGAGTCATCCTAGTTGTTTTTCTGGGCTCCCTCTCACCTGGCCAGTTGTAGAAGTGTGACTTTCCACACTAGAGTGAAAAGCCCACACTTCCTGTAATGCCAGAGGTGACCCTCTAGAAGAGGCAGTGTGAGCCAGTGGCTTATGGGGTGTGGTATCCCATCGTGATGACAGAGAGGACAGAAGAGGAGGTCCTAGGAACTAAGAACCTGAAAGGGTTTCTATTACAAGGGTCCATCACACCCATACCCTTCTGTGAGGTGACAGTTTTAAGCAAGAGACTGGAAGGAAGTAGGGGTGAAACATGCATCTAACAGGGAATAGCCTAGCAGAAGTAAGTTAGCCTGGGGCCAGGTTCCAGAGGTGACTTTGGAGTCTTTGCAGGAATGAAGGACTAAAGCCCATGCAGAGGCTCATAACTGCATTCATGAGGCTGAGGCAGGAGGATCAATCACTTCAAGTTCTAGGCCAGCCTGGGATAAACAGTGACTTAGAAACAGTTGTAATTGCTTTGATGTTGTGCAGAGCTGCTGCTGCAAGGTGGTGACATTTTTGCTGCCAGGATTTAGTGGAGGTGGTACCTGCTCTGGGCCAGGGCAGGTCCCATCACTGGTGTGGCCACCTTTTGATTGTGACTAGAGGCCTGCTGATGTTTCTGAGAGTGGGGGAGGGTACAGTACCTTCTCCCGTGAGAGCTGATCAGGACCAAGTGGCATGTTTAGCAGGCATGCCGTGGCTCAAGCATGTTCCCTGGGCTTCCTGTGAGCCGGGTACAGCTGGTCTTTCATGAATGCACAAAGGTGAGAGCTGTTTGGCTCCACAGGGGCGCACTGTGTAAGTCCTTTTCTCCAGAGGGTGTTTTTGTTGAGCTTGAGTGCCAGTCCAATATTAGACCCCACCATCTTTAGACTTACTCTCTAGTTCAGGCTGGCCTCATACTTGTGGCAATCCTCCTGGCTCAGTTTATAAGTGTGAGCTAACACACCTGGAAGCAGCAGTATCTGGTGGCCTCTTCAGCACCACAGACTAACCCTCTGAGCCAACTGCCTGCCTGCCCAGCAGTCAGAATGCCAGCCCTCCCTGTGGTCAGGGTTCTAAAGGAAGTACATTACATCTTGGAGGTTATGGTTTGGCACCTAGCAAGGCAGAATAGGGGCTGAGTTGTACATTTTCAGTTCTGTGTCTGCTGGCTTAAAGGCAGTTGACCTCCAGTATCTACATGTAGAGCCTGTATTGTACCACCCTTCTTTGTTTTTGAATCAGGCTTCTGCAAACCATTTCTCATCACAGGTTTTGGTTTTTCAAGGTAGGGTCTTGCTGTAGCCCAGGCTGACCTAGATTCACTGTGTAGTCACAGAAGGCCTTGAACTCAGAGCAATCCTCCTACCCCTGCTTCCTGAGTGCTGGGATTAAAGGCATGTGCCACCATTCCTGGCAAAAATATATTTTTTTAAAACAGAGAGATGGAGAGGGAGGCACCAGGACCTCTTGCCACCGCAAACTCTAGGTGCATGTACCACTTTATGCATATGGCTTTACATGGATTCAGGGGAATTGAACCCTGGTCACTAGGCTTTGCAAGCAAGTGCCTTTAACTGCTGAGCCATCTTTCCAGCCCCACAGTTTTTATTTTTTGTGGTACTGGGGATTAAACCTAGGCCCTCATGTGTGTGTGGCGGAAGTACTCTACTGAGCTGCATCCTCAGCTCAAATCATTGAGTGGTGATTGAATCATGAGAGTGTTGACCTAATCAGAATTAATCTACAGATGTTTCATAATTTCATGGCATTACCAGGAGTGATGGAGCCTAGTTAGGAGGAAGTATATCAATAGGTGCATGTCCTTGGAGGTCTGCCTGTGTGTCCCCTCTCCCTCTCTGCTTCCTGGCTGCAATGAAGTGAGTAGCCTCTTTCATCACAACTCCTGCTGCCATGATGTTGTCTCACAAGGCTGGCTGGCTGAGTGCACACACGCCATGCCTCAGCCACCCTGGAGTTTTTCCTCATGGCTCTCGTCAGCTCCCTGGCAGGTATGGCCCAGGACAAGCCCTGCTCCCCCTCTTTAGCTCTTTTCCAGTGTCACTGCTCTCGGAGGCCCTAGACCAACATACCATTTTGATTGTAGGGTCTCACTCTAGCCCAGGCTGACCTGAAATTCAGTATGTAGTCCCAGGCTGGCCTGGAAGGCACAGCGATCCTCCTACTTCTGCTTCCCAAGTGCTGGAATTAAGGGTGTGCGCCACCACACCTGTCATAAACTGAATTTTTAATCAGCTGGGAATCCTTCTATTGATCCAGATGAAAGTGTTAGCTCAGTGCTCTCAAAATGCTGTGTTCTTGGTCTGAGTTTCCCCTCACAACCTTGTGGGTTAGCTTGGTTTGGTAGACAAGGAAGTTGGAGCTCAGACTATGTGAGTCTCACTCTTTGCACAGGCCAGTGGTGGGGAAGGATTCAGGATTCAGGCCTGGGTCTGTGGAGCTGTGACTGTGTCAGGGGATGCAATGCTCTCTCCCTCTCTTCTCTGGTGCTTCTGTTATCACGCATGCAGACATCACTGGCACCTTAGGCTCTGACTTGGATGTAGGCATCATGATTGATTTAGAGCTAGCTCCAGGCTGGATCCTTTACCCAACTGTTTCCAGACCCTGCCGGAAGTCTCTGGGAAAAGCAGATCAATGCCTGTGGCACCACTGAGACCTTTTTCTTCTCTTTCTTTGTGAGCAGGCTTCATATCTCCATTCACAGCCTGTGGGTTGGTTAGAATAGGAAGTGAAGTACTTCCTATATAAGCCTGGGCCCTGCTGGGTCAAACTTGTGCTCCCAGCACTGGGTCACGGTAGTAGTCACCCTGCCAGGCGGGATTGCTCTTCTGGTGTCAGCAGCGGAAAACTGTCCACAACAGGGTTGCTCTGCTCTAGCCAATCTGCTGCTCTTCCCCGGACTCCCCATCCCCCCTTTCTCAGAGTTTTGAGTCTGGTCCAGATTTTGGGGCAGTGGGAAAACAATGGTGGCAAGGGCAGCAGAGTACTGAGCACTCTGTTGGGGGCTTGCGTGCATGCCGAAAATAGCAGATTCTTCTGTAGGTGTTGGGGTTGGAAAGACTGCACTCCCTTTGTCTCCAGCTTGAGAGCTGTTGCTCACTCTGGCCAATGTCTTGCTATGTAGATTAAACTTGCATATCACCAACTGTTTTTTTTTTTCCTTTTTTTACGAGTCTCTCTCTAGCCCAGGCTGACATGAATTTCACACTGTAGTCTCAGGGTTACCTTGAACTCACAGCTATCCTCTGGAGTGCTGGGATTAAAGGCGTGTGCCACCATGCCTGGCTGTGATTAAATTTTATGATTGACTTTGCCGTACTTGCTGTGTATGCTGATAATTGTAGGCCAGTAATAAAATGTCTAATAGTTACATGACTGACACCATAGTCCTAAGACTCGGACAGCTGGGATCTATTTCCGTGGTCTGGATATGTGACAGTAAATAAGGATGGATGAATTACAGTTCATACAGTTCATGGAGCTGATTGTGTTGGAGGGCAGGGACACAGGTTTGTAAAGTTCTTTTTCATTGAGATTGGGCATATAAACACCCTGACCATAAATTTAAAAATCATTACTGTTTTTCTCCCCTTCCTCCATACTTTTCCTCCATACATAGGCTGCCCTGGAACTCACTATGTGTCCCAGATTGGCTTTGATGATCTGCTTGTCTCATTCTCACAAACAAGATTATAGGCATGTGCTGCCGCGTTTGGCTTACTGTGTTTTTTGTTGTTTGTTTGAACAGGTCTTGCTATATGGCCCAGGCTGGCCTGGAGCTCCCACTGTCCTGCTGAATGCACTACCACTCCTGACCTCATACACCATTCCAGATTACCAATGTGACATATTTTTCAAACGTCACATGACAGTACTCCTGAGGCTTCTTTTGGATCCTTCCCTTTTTCGCTTTTTCTGTTTTTCTGTTTATACTTTTTTCAAGGTAGGGTCTCACTCTAGCCCAGGCGGAACTCACTCTGTAGTCCCAGGCTGGCCTTGAATCCACAGCTATCCTAACTCTGCCTCCCCAGCGCTGGGCTCACTAATGTGCCACACCACGCCCAGCCCCTTCCTTCTTATGGACAGAGGTGCTGTTCACTTGTTGGAGGTGGCTATTTGTCTCCACTGCTCTTGCCAAGCTCTAGGCCCTTCTGCACCTGGGAGGATTTGCTTCTTCGTTGGTACCTTTGGTAGCCTGGCCTCCACTAGTGGGGTGTTTTGCAGGTGGCATTTGCCAGAGCAGTGCTGGCAAAGTAGCCACACCTTCCTGTGTCTGCATTGTTTGATGGCCTGCCAACATCTTTCAGGATGTTCTGAAACTTCAACCACAGGAGGATGATGGAACCTCTGAGCCACTGCTTAGGTAAGTGAGGTGGTCTGCACTTTCAGGCAGGGTTAGCAGGAGCCCGTGCTGTCAACAGGAGTGGTACATCTCCATGTTGCAGGTATATTTCAGCCATCAAATTCACGTTAAAAGAGAGATTGCTCATCACGTTCCTGGCCATATGTGTGGCTTCTGCTCTTTCCCCATTTCCTACTGGGCCTGATGAGCTGAGCAGTCCATTTAAAGGAAGGTGTGAATCTGAGAAGGGTGCCTTCTTATGGAGTCCATCACTTGGATTCCAATAGCCAGGCTAATGGGAAGGAAGAGCCCAGCCCTGGCTTGCTTTTGTTCTTGTGGAGCCCAGCTGGGTGTGGGAGAGGCTTGAGAGACAGCTGTGCCTCCAGAGTTTGGCAACTCTGACTGTACACCAGGGAAAGCAGAACTGGGCTCTGGGGCACATGTGACCTGCTGATCAGTGCCACATGGTCTGGTTTCCCTAAAGGCCTCCCTTTTCAAATGGGCTAGGTGGCTCTAGGGAGCCTGCATTCCTTTGTGATCCCTGTGGGTTTTGACATCACGCACAGGAATGAGATTTCTGCAGTAATCATTGGTCCCTGTAAAGGGACAGCTTTAATATTTCTGTGAAATTAGTGTTCACTTGAATTAGATTCTACTGTACATGGTAGAATTACAGGTGTGCATTACCTTGCTCAGTGGTTTTTTTTTTTTTTTTTTGAGGTAGGGTCTCACACTAGTCCAGGCTGACCTGGAATTCACTATGTAGTCTCAGGGTGACCTTGAACCCACGGCAATCCTACTTCTGCCTCCCAAGTGCTGGGATTAAAGGTGTGTGCCACCACCACCGGCTGAGAGTTTCAAAACCACGGTTCTCCCACAGGTAGTTTGGTAGCCATTTGGCTTTATGTACCGTCTCTCCAGCCCCTAGTTTGGTATCCAGAAGAGCACTTCTCGCTACGAGTAGGTGCCCTCCTCTTATTGAATTCTGCAAGGATGGGACAGCAGGCAGGGATTCTGGGCTGTGTTTCAAGTTGACCAGCTGCTTCCTGGGTCCTTGCCCAGCTCTCCCTGCCCCACCTTCTTGTGGCCTGTCTCTTCCTTGGAGGAGATGGAATTCCGCTGGGAGCTGTACACTCTCTCCAGGGCATGCCCACAGGGCTTCCTTACTCTTACTGCAGTAGTACTGCTTGTTGCTCAAGTATTTAAAATCCTTTGATGTGAGTGAAATTCTCATTGACCACACTGCTTGTGGGGTTTTCTTCCAGAGCTTTGCTACTTGTTAAATTTAAAAATTTTAGTATTAGGGCTTATTTTTCTCTTAGACACTAATATGCTAATGCCTTGCTTTTTCTGCCTGTGTGTTATGTGTTTGGGTCCAAATCTAGACAGTAGACATTTCTGGGCTTCTCTGCTGAGGGCCCTCGCTTGCTTGGATGAGACAAGCCCATGCTACTGTGGGATGGCATTTTCT
This sequence comes from Zapus hudsonius, assembly GCA_004024765.1. Taxonomy (NCBI): domain Eukaryota; kingdom Metazoa; phylum Chordata; class Mammalia; order Rodentia; family Dipodidae; genus Zapus; species Zapus hudsonius. The sequence goes on along the minus strand of PVHP010001201.1, from coordinate 86,813 downwards.
AATTTTGGCTGTGCATGTTTGTTTCAAATAGAGAATTTTCTAATGGCAAAATTTCAGATCAAAGTTTATCTTACCACCAAGATATCATTCCATTCTGCTTAGTCTATAACACCTGTAACTCTCTGGTTCTTTATATTGCTTTTCAGCTATAGCACAAAGGTAAACAGTCCTTTCAGTCTAGGCCCTTCTGTTTGTGTGGCCTTTAACCTGGCAGAAAATTTACAGTTGTCTTGTTTCAAACATGCAACCCATGTGATCTCATCTCCCCCTAACTCTGTTCCCTTCCCCCTCTCTTTCACTCTTTCTCATGTAGTCCAGGTTGTCCTCCAAGTCCTGATCCTCCTGTTTATACCTCTCAAGTGCTGGGGTAAAAGGGGTGCACCACCACAGACAGCCTCTTTCTTTCTTTCTTTCTTTCTTTCTTTCTTTCTTTCTTTCTTTCTTTCTTTCTTTCTTTCTTTCTTTCTTTCTTTTTAAAAAATATTTTATTCATTTTTCAAGAGGGTGGAGAGAGAGGGAGAGAGAGAGGGAGAGGGAGGGAGGGAGAGAGAGAGAGAGAGAGAGAGGAGAATACCAGGGCCAACCCCTTGTGGGTCTGGCTTATGTGGGCACTGGGGAATTGAACCCAGGGCCTTAGGCACTGGAGGCAAGTGCCTTATCCGCTGAGCTATCTCTCCAGCCCCCCCCTTTTTTTTGTTTTTTTGAGGTAGGGTCTCACTGTAGCCCAGGCTGACCTGGAATTCACTATGTAGTCTCAGGGTGGCCTTGAACTCACGACAATCCTCCTACCTCTGCCTCCCGAGTGCTGGGATTAAAGGCGTGCACTAGCACGCCGGCCAGACAGCCACTTTCAAACATTAATTTCTTAAAAAATAGCTATCACATACATGTACTACTCTTAGGTTTATTATAAAGTAGATTTAAAGTAATGATACTAGAACAAACATCTATCACCACACCAGAGTAGAAAAGTGTTTTTGCAGTACGCTTTATGAGTCCCTGAGACATCATTTCAGTCCAGTGACTATGCCTGAGTCCTCATGACGCCAAGTACCAGGTGGTTTGTTTTAAAACAGCTATAATATCCTGGGATCAGAACTTTTCACATGCTGGCAGCCAACTGACACCTTGGCCATGCAATTTAGAAACAGCTGTGTGACCATATCTTGGAGGGATGTGACTAAGAGCTCTGAGGAAGCAGAGCTTTATCTGGGAACAAGGGTCTGAGTTTGTGGAGGGGTGGGGCCTGGAGAAGGGAGCTCTGCTGGGTGAGAAGTCAGTGGGAAAACTGTAGTTAGAAACAGAATCTACCCTCCCCACCCACAGCATCACTTGCATTTTGATAACTCTTAATGTCTACCTCTGCAGTTTTACTTGGTGTAGAAAACTTTATTTGTATTTTTAACACTCTCATAAAGGTAGATTATGTATTTTGGTCTTATTTCCCTCTTATTCCCCCTCCCCATAAACCCCTTCTTCCTAATTAATCCCATCTTACTTTCATGCCTTTCATTTTTAGTGACCCAGTAAATTAAATTTAAATCAGTGTTGCTTGCATGATCATGGGTGGGAGATTATTTTGGGCAACTTCCCAGTTGCAATACCACTGAAGAATATTGGCTCCCGCTCTCCTAGCAAGTAGGAGCTGGCTTTGGCTATCTGGGAGGTGTGGGGTCTTATGAACCTTTCCCCCATCCATGACAAAATACTGACAGGCTGAGTCTTGTGCAGGAAACCACAGCTCCTGCAAGTTCATGAGTGTAATGGTCATGTTGTATCCAGAAGACAGCATTCCACAAGCTGCCTCTCCACCCTCCTGCTATTACAGTCTTTCCACCCCCACTTCTGTGAGGTTTTGGATAAATCTTGGCAAAGCAAATGTGAGATGCTCATAGGGGAAAAAAAAAGTATGATTCACTTAATAAGGCAATTTTTTCCCTCTAGGAACCCTGACTTCCAGGTAATCACGACAATATCCCTCATTTTACTCCTTTTCAATTCTCTTCTCAAACACTATGTGGGCCTTAGTTGAAGATCCCTCTATGGAACGAGCAGTCTGTTTTTGGCTCATAAGAAAAGCTTAGCATTTGAGCAACTGTAGGTGTCTTAGCACTGATTCCCATCCTTTGCCTCATTTTAAGTGATACCTTCAGATAACCTCTTGTCGTGTGCTCAGACCTCTGAAGTGCTTTAATGATGCTGTCTACTAGTCTAGAAAAACTCATGGTTCCTGAATGGGAGAACAACACTTAGCCAGAGTGAATCATGGAAGTATTTCACTAATTCTGCAAGTAAAATCACCAGCTGAAAGAGTGAAGGAGTGGCCTTCAGGTATAAAATCAAAGCTGCTTCCTGTGATCTGCAGGTCCCTCCCTGCATGACTGGGGTGATGGGCCTCTTCCTGCCCCGTTGCCCCTTGTGATTCCAGGGTATATTCCAGCAGTCACCTCCATGATCATCTGGCTTGTTTTCGCCAGAGCCTTTATTAGTAGGTAGGGTTTTTAAAACATATTTTCATGTGTGTGTGAGAGAGGCACCAGGACCTCTTCCTGTTGCAAATGAACTCCAGATGCATGGTTCACTTTGTGTATCTGGCTTTATGTGGGGATTTGGGGGTTGAACCTCTGCCAGCAGGCTTTTCCAGCAAGCACCTTTAACCATTGAACTATTTCCTCAGCCCCAATAGGTTTTTTTGGTTCTAACCACTGGAATATGCTCTCCAGGAGTCCAGGGAGGTTTTGTCTGTGGGATTCATTGCTGTATTCTTCTTTGCCTCTCAGTAAGTACTTAAGAAATACTGTGGCTGGGCCTGGTGACTTACGCTTGCCTGCCATCCCAGTACCACAGAGACACAGGCAGGAAGATTGCAGGTTCTAGACCAGCCCAGGCTACATAGGAAGAACCTATCTTAAAAAAGAAACATGGGGGCTGGAGAGATGGCTCAGTAGTTAAGGCTTTTGCCTGTAAGGCAGAAGGACCAGAGTTTGATTTCCCAGTACCCATGTAAAGCCAGATGCACAAAGCTGCGCTTGTGTGAGTCTGGAGTTCATTTACAATGGCTGGAGGCCCTGGTGTGCCCATTCTCTCTCTTTCTCGGTTTTTCGAGGTAGGGTCTTGCTCTAGCCCAGGCTGACCTGGAATTCACTATGTAGTCTCAGGCTGGCCTCGAACTCATGGAGATCCTCCTACGTCTGCCTCCCGAGTGCTGGGATTAAATGCGTGCGCCACCATACCCAGCCTTTCTCTTTCTCTCAAATAAATAAATAATAAAAAAAGAAGGTCTGTGAAATGAGCCAATTAAGTTAGAAAGGGCAGAGGAAGAAATGATCCTTTACTGAGGGTTTTTCCTATGCTGGGAATGCTCCGGCCTTTCCCCATGCTAAATCCACCTGGCTCCTGGAGATAACTACTGCTTTGAAGGCTGATGTCACTTCGAGACCTGGCACTTAACAAGGAACCTGTTTTTCAGGTTTGTGGCTATAGTTTCTAGGGGACACTCTGCCACCTGCCTGAGTGCTTCTGTGTGCTCAGGTCTCTTGGCTTCTGAACAGTGGATCTGATTGGTCTCCAGACCTAAATTCAACAGGACAGGTGACTTGCCTGCCAGTGATGCTGGCGTGGCAACCTGAAAACTTCTAGTCAGCAAGGGGTGTGTGGCCTTATAGCTTCGGGCTGAGTCATTACCCTGATCCCCTGGGAACGGGAAGCCTTGAGTAGTGACAGGCACTTCGGTGGGTCTATCATCAAAGGTGATGTACGGGAGGCATCTCACTCCTGGCCCTCTGCACCTCTATCTCTGGGTAGGTCTGGCCTCAGCAGGTCTGATTTAGGACCTTTCCCCTCCCTTCACCTTTCAGCAAGAATGTTAATTAACCAGGTGTCCCTCCCTGTAATTCTGAAAAAAAAAACCTAAAAAAAAAACTAAAAGAAAAAAACTTCCCAACTCTCCTCTCCTCTTTCTACTTTTGCTGAGGAAATGAGCCCTGTTTCATAAAATGGACAAAATGTTCTCCCAGGGCTCTTAAGAGGAGAGGACTGAGAATAATGGGCAATAATTTTGTCCCAGGTGTACAGGTAGTCAGCGTTGATTCTGCAAAGGTTTGTGCACTCAGGTGAGTCAACCTGAAGTAGAAGTAGGTCTTGTCTGAGTTTGAGTCTGGTAGATGACTTAGCATAGCTTCATTAAGTCAGTTAAGGTCCAAACCATAGTCTAGCAGAAATAGGCCTGCCTTTGGTTCTATAGCTAGGTTTTTGTTTTTTAAACTAAAACAAAGAGAGAAAAACTTGGTCAGAGAGTTATAGCTCATTTGATAGAGTATACCACATAAACCTGGGTGTGATGGCACCTACCTGTAATTCCAGCACTGAGTTAGTGGAGGCAGGGGACCAGAAGTTCATTCTTAGCTACATTGTGAATTCCAGGCCAGTGTGTGCTACATGAGACCCATATTGAAAAACAAAACAACACAAAACCAAACCAGGGCTGGGGAGTTGTCTTGCTATTAAAGTACTTGATTGCAAAGCCTGACAGTCTGGGTTTGATCCCCCAGTCCCCATGTAAAGCCAGATGCACAAAGTGGTGCATGCGTTTGGATTTGTAGTGGCAAGAGGCCCTGTGTGGTGTGCCTATACTCACGTACACCCTCTTGAAAAGCCTTTAATCTCAGCTCTCAGGAGCTGAGTTTGAGGCTGCCCTGTGACTACATAGTAAATTCCAGGTCAGCCTGGGCTAGAGTGAGACCCTACCTCAAAAAAACAACAAAAATACCAAAAAACTCCAAAACACCACCAACAAAAAACCCCACTCCTTGAGTGTTCAGAATTTGAGGCCATTTGGAAAAAAGTCCTGTATTTCATATAGTATGATTTCTGAGTTGATGTTCTTAGATTAGGGAAGGGTTGGATGTTAGTATTCTGGTAATAGTTACCAGGGTGAAGTGGTATTTGGTGGTTTTTGCCCTGGCATCTTTCTAACTTCCCATACTTGATTTGGCGTATTTGTGAATGAAAGTGTCTTGTTTGTGGTAGCTGAAGCGTATGTAGCTAGAATGTCATCAAGTCAACACAGTGACAAGTTGTTGTTCTTTTCTAGTTATACATGGGAAGCAGTCGACACCAAAAATCACATAGTATATAAAATCAACATCTGTGGAAATGTGGATATTGCTGGGTGTGGGTCATCAAGTGCTGTGTGTATGTGCAACTTGAAGACAAAAATAAATGAGTCAGTAGGTAAGTAATTTACTATTGCCTTTCCTGAATAGGTAGTGTTCCCAGTTCTGTAAAAATGCTATATGGAAATAACCATGTACACAATTGTATGTTTATAATGTGTATATTTATAGTTTAAAAAGTGTTCTATCCAATTTGATTTTCCAGTTTGAATGTCCAGTTTGAGATAAAATAAGATTACTTCCATCTCAGTGAGTAGCAAGCTAGCAAGGATGAAGATTTATGTGGCTATGTACTGAATATGAAAAGATGTTTCCTAAGATGTCTCTTTTCAGCGATGTTTTAACTTTGACTTTCCCTTCCCTTTACTCCATTTCCTTTAGTGTCCAGCCCCCTGTCCCTTGTACTTCCATGGAGGAACAATTCCTAGGCAGTGTGTTCTGTCCTTCCTCACGGTCAAAGATGGAGTCAGATGCTAGAATTAGGCTTAAAAATTTACTAGTCCTAAAAACTGGCAATCTCAGGAGAAAAATACACCTTTTTTTTTTGGTTTATGTTATTTCCCCACATGATCTTCTCTACAGGATGTCTTTCCTCTGGTGAGGAGTGTAGATCCAGATGGGTCACTAACCTTACCAGATTACATGGATGGGCGGATAACCTCAGGAATCAATACAGAGCCTAGGCAGGATGTTCTTTGATTAGGACAATTTGAGGAAAGGTTATCCCAGCCTGGGATGGTGGTGTAAGCCTGTAATATATTACTGGGGAGGTAGATGCAAGAGGATAAGACTTTGAAATCCAGGTGGGACTACATGAGAATCATGCCTAGAAAAACAATAAGAGCTAGAGAGAGAATTTAGTGGGTAAAGATCTTGCCATCTGAATGTGGATCCCCAGAACCCATTGCCCTAGGTTCAATCCCCAGGGCTACAAAAACAAAAACATTTAAAATCTAGACAGGGCAGCTTATACTTGTAATCCTAGCACTCGGGAGGAAGAGGCCAGAGGCACAGAAGTTTACTGTTGGCTACATGAGACCTGGTCTCAAAAAAACGGGGGGGGGGGGGAGAGGAGGGTCACCTGAACCCCACTGGTGAGGGCAGAGGCTGCATGACCCTACCACCCTAGAATCCTCCATCCAGATACAAGAGGCATACAGAATACTGAGTGGATGGGATCAAAAGAAGTTCCCCATTTCATAGTCAAAACACTAACTATATAAAGAACATGCATTGAGAGCTGCAAGGGAGCCGTGGAGTCCCATGTAAAGATGAGCCCTTTGCACTGCTGATGACTTCAAAGATTACTGAAATATCATGGCTTCCAACCAAGACCACTACACCCAGCAAAACAGTCTTCATCGAAGGAGAAAGAAAAACTTTTCAGGATAAAAGCAGGCTAACGGAATTTATAACCACTAAGGAAGCTCTAGAAAAGATGCTGGAAAGAATACTTTGCATTGAAGAGAAATATAAACATATGCAAATACCACAAAATAACTAGAATGAATGCATACTTTCCAATAGGTCTGCTCACAGTTCTGCAATCAAGATCCACAGACCAGCAGATTAGATTAGATGAAAAGAAAATTATAGATCAATCTGAACATAGATGCAGAAATTCTTAGAAAAATACTGCAAACTGAATTCAAGAATACATTGAAAAGATCATTCACCATGATCAAGTTAGTTTCATTCAGTGATGAAGGAATGGTTAAGTATGCATAAATCAAATATAATCAATCACAAATGGATTTAAGGACAGAAATCACCCAATCTCAATAGATACAGAAAAAGCCTTTGACAAAAATCCAACAGCCCCCCCCCAAAAAAAAAATCCTGGAAAAGACTAGGGACATATCTCAACATACTAAGGCTTATATATGATAAACCTTTGCCCAATGTGTTTAATGGAGAAAAAACATTCCCCTTCAGATCCAGGACAAGACAAGGGTGTTTACTCTTTTTCCTATACAACATAGTGATTAAAACTTAGAGCTTTGACTGGAGAAGGTAATAAAGGTTACAACAGGAGAGGATGAACTTAAAATATCCTGATTTGCAGACAATATGTTCTTTTTAATTATACATCCCTAACAAATCACAGTAGTCCTACAAGATTTGTTTCTGAGGCAAATTAGCACTTACGTGGCAGGCGGGGACCAGTGCTCTGTAGATTGGGCATGGTTTGGGAATGGGTGAACAGGAGCAAAAAGTTTAAGTACAAAAATATGTATAGATGATCAGAACTGACAGGCAGTCCTGTCTTCTGAATTCTCTATTAACTACTGAGGATTCAAGCTCACCACCGTAACATTAAAATGCACATTCATAAAAACTTTTTACAGTGCTGCTGTTCTTGCAAATAGCTTCTGCTTTTCTAGGACACAATTTCACTTTGTTTAAGCAAGAATTCATTAAGAAAGCTATAAATAACCTTTAAATATTTAGCCACAAATAGAGGGTGGACTGGCATTGATGACTTATTTTAGTACTAATACAAGAGCCCTTTTAAAAGCAACAACATGCATCAAGCTAATGATTAACACTTGCAGTGTAATTTTCAACATCAGAGTAAATGTCTCTAACGAGTTATTTACTAGCTGCAAACAAGCCTTGAATGAAAATATGAAAAAGTAAGGCATAAGAAAAATTTTTTTTTTTTGTTTTTCGAGGTAGGGTCTCACTCTAGCCCAGGCTGAAGAAATCATTTTTTAAAAAAAGTTTTTTAAAGCATGTAGACTACTTTTCCTCTCTCATGGAAAATGCCCAGGAAGGCTTTGTACAAAAAGGGGGAACTCAAACCTGCAGTGCCCGTGTAGCAGCCTCATACGAAACTCAAAATTCTACTTGGGAAAAAAAGTTGCGCAAAATATTTTAGTAAAATAAATTTTCCCGGCTGGACGTTAAGGCACTTGCCTCCAGTGCCTAAGGCCCAGGGTTCAATTCCCCAGGACCCACATAAGCCAGACCCACAAGGTGGTAGTCCTGGTTCTTTCTCTCTCTCTCTCTCTCTCTCTCTCTCTCTCTCTCTCTCTCTCTCTCTCTCCCTCCCTCCCTCCCTCCCTCCCCCTTCCTCCCTCTCTCTCTCCTTGAAAATAAATAAAATGTTAAAAAATATAAATCTTCCCATAGGGTTCATGTAGCTTCCTGCCTTAAAGATTACAGTATTTTTAGTAGTCACCTTGCTGCAAAACTTACAAGACAAGCAGATTTTTTAAAAAGTACCTTGAAAATGTGAAAACAAGCAATACAATTAATTGTTGGATCTTCTTGAAATTTTTAAAGTTTCTCTAAAATGGCCCATACAGTATGCACACCACCAAAGCGGGCACAAAACTGTCTGAATTTAGTTTGGAACACAGACGCAATGCCTACGACCAGTATTCTTGGAAACGTAATTTGAAGCGCTGCCATTGTACCCTGAGGTCACCTTACTGTTCAGCAGAGTACGAGGGATTCGAGCCCAGCTCGATGGATGGATGGATGGACGGATGGATGGATGGCGGGCTCCCCAAAACCAGGGCAGGAACGCGGCCGTCCACCGCGGCCTCGGGAGAGTGCCGCGCGCGTGCTCGCTCGCCGGATAAAGAGGTGGCTGAGTGCCGCGCGCGCTCGCAGGACGAAGAGGAGGCTGAATGCCGCGCACGCGCTCCCGAGAGAAAGGCCGCATCCAGAGATGGCCGAGTGCCGCGCGCCCGCACGCGCGCCCGAGGAGGAAGAGGACAGAAGCCACCCTAACGGGTGTGATGACCCGAGAAGTCGGTGCCCGCCCACCCCACCCCGTCCCACGCGCGGGCAGCACCGGTGGGCTGCAGAGCCCAGTGCGGAGCGCACCTCGGTCTACGTGACTAAGGAAATACCTCGGCGTCAGCCAGGCGCCCAGAGTCCTCCGGCGGCGGCGGCGGCTCCGGCCCTGCGGCGTGTCCGCGCGGCTCTTCTCTGGAGCTGGCTGCGCTGGCCGGCGCTTTTTCTCTGGCCCGCGCAGGCGCGCTGGCCTCTCAAGTCCGCGCAGGCGCGCTAGCCTCTCCGCCCTGCACAGGCGCGCTGGCCTCGCCCGCCCGCCCGCCCAGTGGACCCCGTAGCCTCCGTGCAGCCGTCATTTTTCTGAGTCCTAAGAAACCTAAAGGAATCCGTGTGTGCCGTCCATCCCATGCGGCTTCTCCCCCTGGCTACGCGTTCTGGGGGACGGGAGCGTGGGTCCCCTCACCCCGGGACGTGTGTGCACCGCGAGGGTCCCGGAGTCCCGCTGTCGCCCAGGAGGTGGCGGGAAGCCTGCGGTAGCCGTCTGCCCTGCCTGATGCCACCCACCCACGCAAGACCAAACACGATGACCCCGAGATAGAAGAGTCCTGCTGGGCAGGAGGGAGTCAGTGCCTGGGGCTGTGATCACATTCGAGCGTCCGTACCTATGGAGGTTGTCAATAAAAAGTTAACCCGCGAGATTGTTCCGTTGTGTAACAAAGAGAGTCAAGGTGCCCATTCTCCCACCCCCAGGGTCTCCCCTCTAGTCCAGGCTAATCTGGAATTTACTGTTGTCTCAGGGTAGCCTCCTACCTCTGCCTTTCGAGTGCTGAGATTAAGAGCATGCGCCCTATTTTTAATTTTCTAGTTTTTTTGAGGTGTAAGAGGGGAGGAAGAAGGGAGGAGCATGGCAGTACCAGGCCCCCTTGTCACTGCAGACGATTTCCAGTCTTCTGATTCACTTTCGTGCTTCTGGTTTTACTTGGTTGTTGGGGACTCGAACCTGAGCTGGCCTGAGCCAGAATCTCAGCTCTATTTAACTTTGAGGCAGTGTCTCATGTAGCCCAGACTAGCCTGTAACTTCCCATATAGGGAGGATAACCTTGACCCCGTCCTTCTGGCTCCAGCCCTCAAGTGCTGGCTGTGAATATCTTTGCTTGTTCATTCTCCCCAAATAGGTGATTCTCTTTTGAGAAGTGCAAGCAGATCCCTTCTGGAATTTAACACCACAAGGAGCTGTCAGCATGCAAGCACGCTGCACAGAGTACAGAGCAGCATTACCTTCCTGTGCGGGAAAACCCTGGTGAGTGTGCTCACGCCGCAAGACTGAGTCATTCCTGATCCAGGAAGAATAAATGACAAGCATTTAAACACAGATAAAATTCCTAGATAAAATACCCAAATCATCAAGAACCAAATCCTAGAAACTTGTTTCACGGTGAGAGTGATTAGTGTCTTAAAACCCAGGGTAATGCTGGGTATGGACACAGTGCCTGTCTTTAATCCAAGGGCTTGGGAGCCCAGAAGATTGCTGTGGGTTCAAGGCTAGCCTTGGGCTACGAAATGAATCCCAGGTCAACCTGGGCTGGAGAGAGACCCTACCTTGAAAAACAAAACAAAAAACCTGGTAACATTTGTGTCACAGGAATATCTTCTTTCTCAAATATCTTCCCTCAGGACTTCTTGTTGGCTTCTAGGGCAATATGTTCAATTTTTTTAAACTTTTTTTTCTTTCTTATTTATATGAACTTGGAAGCCAGTATCTGACCAGTGGTGTCAGGCTTTCCAGGCCTTCTGGGTGTGAGACAGGAACATGATTGTGTAGAAACACCATGTGTGTTCTTACTCTGGATTTATTGTATATGACTTGTTTTTAGAAGGTAACTTGCTATATGTAGCCTTTAGAAAGGGACCCTATGATACTTTCAAATCAGTAAGAGTCCAAAATGTTTAGAAAAGTCAGAGTGAGCAAAACTCATATCATTTTCAGATTTGGTGCTATGAACATTTTATCTAAATGCCCATTATGTCTCACTTTGAAGGCCTTTGAAAATAAAAATTAATATAGTTAATTTTGGACCAACCTATCAGTTGCCGTATTGTACTCATGACATCTCATAAATCTGTTGGTGGCAGCTTGAAATATGTAGGTCGTACCAAAGAAGAAACTAGCTGCTGTTCAGCGAATTTTCCTGATGTGTTCTGTGAGTTCACCATACAAGAAGTGGGATTGTGCAGAACTCCTTGGCTTTGCGCACGGGAGTGTAGAGGTTAATTCCTGCTGTGCTGTGGTCACCGGAATGGACTGCAGAAGGAGCTGCCCCCAGGGTCAGTTGCACATGGGCCCCTCGGGGGCCTCCTCACAGGATGTATGAGCTCAGACTTTCTGGCTTTGATTTTGCTGGCATTTGGTTCAGATAACATTTGGAGTCTGAGAGTAGAAGACTGGAAACAGCTTCCCATGTGGTCAGGGCAGCAGGATAGTCCAACAGAAAGATTTCAGGAAGCTGTTGTCTCCCAACTTCTCAGTTTGGGAAGTCTTGGTGACCTTGAACTCCAAAGCAGCTGCAGCCCCCTCACAGTGTTCTCTTAGCCTTCTTGGGCTCTGACTTTCAACTTGTAATATGTGGTACACTAACATTATTTTTTAAAACAGGGAACTCCTGAATTTGTCACCTCCACGGACTGCGTTCATTACTTTGAGTGGAGGACCACCGCAGCCTGCAAGAAGGATATATTTAAAGCTAATAAAGAGGTATTAAGGGAATTTTAAGACAGTATGATTATGAAACTACTCTGGAGACATTTAAGATTTGAAACTGGTAACTGGGAGTCATTTCTCAGTGGTAAGTTACCCACATTCCAGCAGATGTTAAACAACAAATACATAAATAAATAGAAGACAGGAAGGTAGGATGAAGGAGTGTTCAGTAGCAGTGGGTTGCGGATTAGCGAGGGTAATTGTGAACATCAAAATATATGTATGCAATTATCAAAACAATAAAATAAAAACTTTGAATTACTAATTCCAATCTTAGGGGCGGTAAAAATTGTTTTTGCATTTCAGATTGTATTTGCACAGAGAGACTCTGAAATTATTTCAATTTCTAGGTGTGGTTCTTATTTTCATGACAGAAAGACACCTAATGCGTCCCTGGCTGGTTTCTGGTGCTTGGGTTTGGGTTATGTGCCGCACCTCCTGGAGCCCTCACACAGCCAGCCACCTCACCTTCCTCTGCTCTAGCGTCTACATGCGTGCAGACCCCACTCTAATGATTCCCCATCTGTCTTTTCATTGTCATTTCTTGTAGCCCCCAGTCTAAGGGTGACCTTGAACTCCTAATCCTCCTGCCCCTGCCTCCTGGTGAGTCCCCCACTCTCCTCACTAGACCATGTTACCATTGTTAGATCACACTCCTCAGCCTGGGGTG
>PVHP010001201.1:0-74364 GCA_004024765.1 Zapus hudsonius | reverse complement strand
TGCTTTTTTTATTTATTTGGTTTTTCAAGTTGTAGGGTATTGCTGTAGCTTGGCTGACCTGGAATTCACTATGTAGTCTCAGGGTGGCCTTGAACGCATGACACTCCTCCTACCTCTGCCTCCCGAGTGCTGGGACTAAAGGCGTGCACCACCATGCCCGGCTTTATTTATTATTTTTTTAAATACAGTTTTGTTGTGTAGCGTAGCCTAGGTCTGTGTTACACCATCTCTGGCCAGGGTTTTCTGTTTTTAGTGTCTGAAGTGACAATTGTATTTTCTACCACCTAGGAAACAGTTGCTTTCCAGAATAAACACACAGCACTTGTTTCCTGCAGGCAAGAACTCAGCAGCCAGTCCAGGCCACATCCTGCTCCTGACCCTTTCTTTAAACAGTTCCAGAACTAAGAATGGGTCTTACATTTTTACAGGACTATAAAGAAGCAGAAACATGCAGCCGAGACCTACGTGATTCTCAAATCCTAAGCTATTTCCCATGTGTCCATTGACAGAACGGTGCTGATCCTGTTCTGAGTAGTTTGGGGGATGGGAATGGGGAGGTGTGGTCTGCAGCTTTCTCAAACAGTGCTGTTTGGTTTCTCTGAAGCTGATCTGAAGATGTATGAGAAATGTCAGCAATTTGTCCTTCATTGTCTCCGTAGATGTGATCAGCAGCTGGGACTTGATTTACTTGGCTTTCATTTTTTTTTTTTTTTTCCTCAAGATAGGGTCTCACTCTAGCCCAGGCTGACCTGGAATTCACTGTGTAATCTCAGGCTGTCTTTGAATTCATGGCGATCCTCCTCCTTCTGCCTCCCTAGTGCTGGGACTAAAGGCGTGTGCCACCAGGCCCGGCTCTGGCTTTCATTTTATAAAAATAAGATTATTTTTGTTGTTTGTTTTGAGACAGGGCCTCATGTATCTGAAGCTGGCCTTGAACACCTCCTGATCTGCCTCTAGCTCTTGAGTGCTGGGTAGTTCTTGTTTATTGAAAAAGCCTATTGTGGGCTAAACAGTAAGTTTCATTAAGTTTTGGAATGTGTTTTGCTTTTATAGACCAAATGGTGGGCATATCCGTATTCACTAGGTCAGTCTCTCTGCCATAGGGAGAAATGAATCGGGGGAAAGAACTGAGAAATGTGATGACTGCCATCACCCCTCTTACTTACTGTAAGGTGTGGCTATACCTTTCGGGCTGTAGTTGATAATGTCCTTAGGAAGATCCCAATTGGTTTAGTCTGTGCAGTTGTTATACACCTTTTTGTTTTCATTTGTTTGTTTTGCTCTATCAAATTTAGAATGACTCGATGGTCAGAGGTAGTAGTCACTGCAAACAGTGCCTTTGGGGGGGGGGATAGGGAGCTTGAGACAGAGTTTCACACTGTAGCCCAGGCTAGTTTCAAACATGGAGTAATCCTCCTGCTTCAGCCTCCTAAATGCTGGGATCATAGGCATGAACCATCATGCCTGTCCCAAAAAGTATCTATCTCTTTTTTTAAAAATACTTATTTTTGTATATTTTATTTATTTATTTTCAAGCAGAGATAGAGATGGGGAGAAGAAAGACAGATAGAAAATGGGGGAGCCAGGGCCTCCAGCTGCTGCAAGCTAACTATAGGTGCATGTGCCCCCCAGTGCATCTGGCTTCATGTGAGTACTGGGAATCAAACCCAGGTTAAGGCAAGCACCTTAACTGCTGAGCCATCTCTCCAGCCCCCCTATTTTTTTTTTTTTTTTTTGAAGGTAGGGTCTTGCTATAGCCCAGGCCATTCTGGAATTCACTATGTAGTCTCAGGCTGGCCTTGAAGTCCTTGAGTGCTGAGATTCAAGGTGAACACCAGCCTGCCAGGCCCAAGCAGTATCATTTGAAACTACAGTTATAATGCTTATCCAACAAGTTATTGAAAGGGTTTTTTTAAAAAAATAATGATTCTTTTTAAAAAAATACTGTGTACATATGCCCCGTACCCTAGCATTAAAAAAAAATGTTTATCTGCAGTGTTAGGGATTGAACCTGAAACCTTGTGCAAGCTAGGCAAGCACTGCCACTGAGCTACATCTCCAGCCCCCTACCCTGGCACTTCTGTGGCCATATAAATCATAGGAATGACAAGCTGGTAGTTAGGCTGGAGTCATGAAAGTGACATGAATAGACATAAACCAATACCAGCCACGTTACCATGGTGTGTGGATGTTGACCATTTATTTCCTTTCCCAGGCTGCATGATCCCCAGTCTGGTTCATGTCACCATTCCTTTGCACTGTAGGAATAAGTGGGGGACATTCCCCAGCACCTCCACCAGAATTCTCTCAAGTGTACTGGTGACATGGACCTCATTTCAGAGCATCAGGTTCTTTCCAGGGTGGCCCCTGTCTTCTTGCTGTGTGACGCCATGTTCCCTACTCAGTCACAGGCTGTCCTTCAGCCGGCTGGAGAGTTGGACTTCATAAGTGAATGTTTTTGAGTGATCTTGCCGTGGGATGATACACAGTTTCATAGGATCAGGGACACTTAGGGTTGCCTTTGTTTGTTTGTTTGTTTTGTTTTTCAAGGTAGGGTCTCATTCTAACCCAGGAGAACCTGGAATTCACTATGTAGTCTAGGCTGTACTTAAACTTGAGAATCCTCCTGCCTCTTCTTCACAAGTGCTGGGATTCCAGACAGCTACTGCCGTGGCAGGCTATTTCTGTTTTAAGCTGCAACCCCGTTAGAATCTGCAGCAGTTGTATCGTTCTCTTCACTGCCTTTCTGCAAGAATGGCATTTGGCTGCAGTTCCCTCAGCTTGTGCTGTCTGAGCTCAGGTTGTTTCAACCCCCTGACTCCCCAACCTCTTCCTTTATCTGAGGGGATTAGCAAAGGAATCTCTGAGGTAGGGGTTGGGGAGTCCACTTCAAGGTTCTGGCTGACTGGAGTTCTTGGCCTTCTGAGGCTCTGCAGAGGTATAAGCTGTTTGATAGCTCCTTCAGCAATCTGTGAAGTCTCTGTAATCAGCCCGGGAAAGGTCAGTGGGTCAGAGTTTACCTGCAGCTTTGATACCATTTTTTTTTCTAAGGGAAACTCGAAAGACTGGTAAGCAGTTAACTTTCATACGTAGACCTGCCTGCAAATTGTATCAGTCTAAAAATATTAATTTTGAAGAAACTTGTCCATGGACAGTAATAAAATTATCTATTTTTAAATAATTCTAGAAAATTTGAATTTCAGTATATTCTTTGGGGTAAATAAAATGTACCAGTATATTTTGGAAACAATTTTTTTTTTTCTGGATATTGAGACCAAGAAGAAGGCTAAGAGATGACAAGGTCTGGAAGCAGTCAGAGTCATCTGACAGAAAGAAAATGGAGGTGAGGAAGAGGAGACAAGGATAGGCAGTGATGTTTCAGGAATTTAAAAAAATTACTTGCAGGGCTGGAGAGATGGCTCAGCGGTTAAGGCACTTGCCTCCAGTGCCTAAGGCCCTGGGTTCAATTCCCCAGGACCCACATAAGCCAGACCCACAACGTGGTGTCCCTGGTGTGCATGCATGCGCTCTCTCTCTCTCTGCTTGAAAATGAATTAATAAATAATTTTTAAAAATTACTTGCACAGAGGGGTGGTAGGGAAAAAGAATATGAGAATATGGGTGCACCAGGGCCTCTAGGCACTTTAAAGGAACTCCAGATGCATGCACCACTTTCGTGCATCAGGTTTTACGTGGGCACTGGGGAATGGAACTCAGGCCATTAGGTTTTACAGGCGAGCACCTTAACTGTTGAGCCATTTCTCCAGCCAGGGATTTACTATAATTTGCAGAAATGGGGTGGTAGCAGAGGGAAGTGATGCAGAGAGAGGGAGGATGGGGTGATGTACGTGAAATCAGGTGACAGCAGAAGCACCGCCCTTAAGCTGAGAAAGAAAGAAACTGAAGACCATACAGACAGCAGAACAAACCCTTACTCACCTGGGCCATGTTGCTTTTGCACTCAAGGGGGACTTGGAACAGAGAGACCAGTGTTGTGTGGCATCCATCACAGCCTTGTCTGGTCTGTGTGATGAAGGAAAGTTCACTCTCCTCCTTCCTCCAGGTGCCGTGCTATGTGTTCGATGATGAGTTAAAGAAGCATGATTTAAACCCCCTGATCAAGATGAGTGGTGGCTACCTGGTAGATGACTCTGACCCCGACACCTCTCTTTTCATCAATGTGTGTAGAGACATAGGTGAGCCTCTCGGCAGGAGGAGGGAGGGGTTGAGGGTTAGGGAATATTTAAGAGGTTTTTCCAGCTTTCCCCTTTCAACAGCCACATCACCTTTAGTTCCCCTCAGAAAGCTTTTGTCCTGAAGGATTTCCTCTGAGTACAACTCATTCCTTTCCCTCAGCAAACTCTGATTCTGTTCATATAACCTCTGGGGCTGGGATGATTTCTTCTCCTGTTTGTGTGTGTGTGTGTGTGTGTGTGTGTGTGTGTGTGTGTGTATGTGTCTCTGTGTGTGTGTGGTGTGTGTGTTGTTCACACAATCTTGTGCATGTGGAGTCCAGAGACTGATGACGTGGGGTGTCTTTCTCAGTCATATATCAACTTATCTTTTGAGACAGGACCTCTCAATGAACACAGAGAACAATCTGGCTAGGCTAGCTCTAGACTAGCTAGCCAGAAAGTCAGTCCCAGTGATCCTGTCTCCACCTCTCCAGCTGTGGGATCATAGCAGTGCACCGCCATGCCAGCTTTTATGTGGGTGCTGGGGTACCAACTCATCCGTATGTTTGCACCCTTCTCAGCTCCCGTTTGCTGGTTCCCTTTGTAGAAGTCAGCTGAGTGACTCTGGGCATCTTTACTACATCAACCCAAAACTGGAAGTGGCCTTTATCTCCAAAGGGCCATGAAAAGTTTACTAAGCTTTTCACTATCTCTCCCCCCCCCCCATTTTACTAAGCTTTCTAGTTTTTTTGTTTGTTTGTTTATTAGTCCCTTTCTTCCAAAGTGAGGTCTGCTCTTGATCTAGCCTAGGGTGACCTGGAATTCACTAAGTCTCAGGGTACCCTTGAGCTCAGGCAATCCCCCTACCTCTGCCTCTCAAGTGCTGGGATCAAAGGTGTGCACCAGCATGCCTGGCTTGATAATTTTTGAGTGTCTTCAGAGTCTACCACTATCTTCCTGGCAGAGGTTCTCAGGCTAGCAGTAAGAGCAGAGCTCATATTTAATCTACTTCCTCTGCAGTGTCTCCTTGGTTCTGGCAGATGTGATAGAGATGACTATCTTGTGCTAGGCATTGGCTTTCTTTTCCTGTCGTTCTGATGGGTTTTGAGTCTCCCTGTATTAGCTGCTATCTATAAAGAGCAGATTCTCTAGCCAAGAGCGGGAGTGGCATGGATCAGTGGGGATAAATGTAGACATTTAGAAGGGTTTTGCTTGTACCA
The DNA here is from genome assembly GCA_004024765.1 of Zapus hudsonius. Classification (NCBI taxonomy): domain Eukaryota; kingdom Metazoa; phylum Chordata; class Mammalia; order Rodentia; family Dipodidae; genus Zapus; species Zapus hudsonius. The sequence continues at coordinate 68,969 of PVHP010001201.1, read as the reverse complement.
CTTTATTTGTCTGGCTTACGTGGTTGGCTTGGGAATCGAACCCAGAGTGGGCAGATATTTATAAGCAAGCACCTTTAACCCCTGAGCCATCTTCCCAGCCCCCTTGCTTATTATTGCCCACCGAGGACTCCTGTTAGTGACCAGGAATGATTTTAGATTTTTCCTATTGGGTAATTACATTGGTCCTTCCCTTCCAAGGAAACAGCCTTGATTATTTTGGAGAAAGACCCATGAAATCCTTGTCCTAAGTAGGTCAGCAACTCAAGTTAAAGTCTTGTGGATTATTATTTCTGAAACAGAATGCTGTTTTGATTTGGAAAACATTTAGATTTTGTTAGAACATGGGTGCTACCACTTTAAGATATTTAAGCTGCCACTCCAGCAGCAGCATTCCTGACCAAATCCCTTCTCACTGCCCCCTCCCCCAACCTGGGGCCCAGGCTGGAGCAGGAACTCAAGACCAGCCCCCTGTTGCCAAAAGCCTTCAAGGCCACTTGAGTTATAGCCCTGGGTCCTGTCTGGTGCTTCCCTTACCCTCCCCCCATTCAGCACTTCAGCACGTAGGCTGGGTCTCAGTGTGCAACTTTCCCCCTCCTCTGAAAACTTATAAAAGTAAGGAATTCCCTTTGTTCTTTGAAACTGAAGCCCTTTTTTTAGAGAGGGGGTTGGGGACTTGGAACTCCTATAAAACCTTTCCCACAAAAAGAAATTGTTTTAGCATCTGTCTACTGAACCTGCTTTTAAGAATCTCTTACAGATCTCTTATAGATATCTGATCCTTTTAGTATTGTTGGAATTTGGTGTATATTTTATCTTTCTCCCCCCCCCTTTCCTGTTTCCCAGTTTAGACCCTCTGCCAAGGTGTTTATCAGAGACTTGTAGACTTGGGCATCTGCCTTTCCTTTGCCTTTGGGAACCAGGTGGTTTGCCTGGCATTGAGGTCAGGAGAGGCGGTAGCTCACCCAGCATGGCAGGCACTGTGTGCGCAAGCCAGCAGTCTTGACCCCTTTGGGTTTGGAGGGCTGGATTGCTGGCAGGAGGTAGGATGCCCCTCTTGCTTTGACTGAGATACTGCTGTTGAAGTCCAGGGAGGTGCTGTTGGTCCCTTACTCATGGGAGAAAGTGTTTGAACCTCTCTATGGCTTGGTGTTGATTTGGGGCCTTAATCACACCAGAGTTCCTGCCTTCCTGTAGCACAAGGCTAGGGAGAAGATCCACAGTGAGAGAGTGAACTTGATAGTGTGGAAGGTCAGGTGTGATGAGAGCCTGTGGAGTGAGGAGAAACAACTGTAGTTGCCTCAGCTGTGGCCTGCTACTGTCCTAACGTCTGGCATGTCTGGGCACAAGAGTGTATTCTCTCAGTTTTCCCTGGTTTGCATTTATTTCAAGTGGGGTGTGTGTGTGTGTGTTAGTGTTAGAGAGAGAGAGAGAGAGAGAGAAAGATAAATATATATGTGTAGAGAGAGAGATTGATTTAGGATGTGAGCCCAGAGCTGCCTGTGGGTTCTTTCCACTGATGGAATCTTTCCACTCGGCCCTAGAATGCCTGCATTTTCCAGTCTCTTTATAGCTTAAAGGGATAGTGCCAAAGTTAGTGGACCAGAGAAGACGGCAGGAACGTTCCTTAACCACAAGTGACGCATCTGTCCCCATCCACCCTTTTCCCTGGGCCCCTTTTGCGCCAGGGCCCAGCCATGCTTCATGTTCTTTCATTGGAGCATGATGGGGGGAGATGACTAGCTTATGCAGGTCTTCGCACAGTAACATAAAGACTTTGAAAAGCCAGTCATTTGTTGTTTAAATAAAGAGACCCTGGACTAAAGATCCATGTGAGGCCCGTTTCCATCAATTCCTGTGCTTTAAGGTCACCTGTGATGTTTTGCAGACACCCTCCGAGACTCAAGCCCACAGCTTCGTGCCTGTCCCCACGGCACAGCTGCCTGTCTGCTGAAAGGGGACCAGGCGTTTGACGTTGGCCAGCCCAAGGAAGCGCTAAGACTAGTGAGCAAGGACAGGTTGGTCTGCGGCCTCTGTGGTGATGGCACTTTCGATCCTCATCAAGAGCCTGACTTTTAGGGGGACTATTGGGGAAGAGGTGGGGGCTTGAGTAATGGGAAGTGTTAAAATGACATGCATGTATGACAATGTCAGAGTGAAGCCCATTATTTTTTACAGTTCATATGTGCTGACAAAAGATGGAAAAGAAACTCTGATTTGTAGGAGGGAAGCATTCCCTGACAGGCTCGTCTCCACAGCTGGCTTGCTTGCTGCTCTTTTTATTGATTTACTTATCTGGATTTGTGAGCTAGAGGCTTGCTATGTGACCCAAGGTTCCTGCCTCAGCCTCCCTACCGAGTGCTGGGATTGTGATGTGTGCCCTGTACTTCTTGCTCACTTTCATTGTGTGCCTCTTACAGTATTACTAAAGTACACCATCCTCCAGTGCACAGCACACACTTATACTTCATGACATACTACTTGCCTTCTCCACTGGAGGATGAAAGACATGAGGGCAAGTTGCTGCTTACCTTCTAGGGTGTAGTGTCCTTTTAGCTGTGGACATACACATATTTATGGCCCTTTGTAATAGGTGGTGCTGTTTATACATGCTCCCGTACTGCCTTTAAGCCTTGATGTGGCAGGGACATGTTTGTCTCCACCCTGTTGTGCCTACCATATCCTGAACATTGACCAAGGATTTAATTTTTCTCTGTCCAAGGGTTCTCTGGTAGACACCTTTGTTCACCTACGTCTTCTGGGAGGGTGAGTGTAGGATCCACGTGCAATTCTACACTGTAGTTTTTGCCCACAGAAGACATTAGAGCATGACCTACATTAGAGAATGTTGGGAATTTCCCCATTATTAATTTGTTCATGGTACTATAAGGAAATACCACAGGTTTTAGGGCCCTTAAATAAGAACTTATTTCTTTCCAGTCACTGGAGATATGAGAGGGCCAGTTTGGTTGCTCCTGTAGCCTGTCTCTCTTTTTGAGGCAACGTCTCATTCTAATCCAAACTGACCTGGAACTCAATCTGTTAGCCCAAGCTGGCTTTGAACTCATGATGGTCCTACTTCAGCTTCCCGAGTGCTAGGGTTAAAGCTATCTCTTGTTTCGTTAGAGGCTGTTTTCTCCCTGTGTCCTTACGCAGTCTTCCCTCTGGGTCTGTGCTATCATATCTTCTCGCACAAGGACACAAGAACTGTTGGCTAAGGGCCCACACATCTGACTCATTTTTATTTATTTACCTCTTTAATGTTCCTGTGCTCCAGTAGTCACTGCTAAAGCCTGTGGCTGTGTCAGGGCTGCGCAGCAGGAGTCATGAGGGACACTGTGCAGAGTGACAAGTTGGTGATTCAGGAGCCGGGCAGGGTGCCTGCCGGGGGTTGAGTGGAATGTAGGGAACCGTGCAGAGTGTGAGAGCGTCTGGAGAAGCTGCAGGGCTTCTGTCGTCTCACACAGGAGCGAGCGGTGGGCACATCCACAGCAGGCCAGGAGCCTGCTGAGCAACTCTGCTCCCTGGCTGCATGTAGGAGGGTTGAGCCCTAGCCTGCGGCTGCTGGGCTGGTGCTCGGGGCTAGCCTCAGGTTTGTAGAAAAGCCCTTTGGCTTGTACATAGACATTGTTTTTGGCCTTATGAGCAGAAGTGCACTTGGCCAGTTCAGCTTTGTTCACTTAGTGTTAGATTATTTACAAACTTTTTTACTCAAACAGCATTCTTTAGTGTTTGCAGTTTACATATTAGTCATTTTGTTTTATTTGACTTTTCACCATAGAGTACATTGAAGTTTGCTTAAGAGTTTCTTTTAATGGAAATAAAATTATTGTTTACTCTTCTATAGTTTATGCTTGTTAATCCCTCCCCTTCCAATGTGCTAAACACTAAGGGAACTTGTTAATTTGAATGTAACATATATATTTTCCACATGGCTTCTACAGGCTTGTCCTGAGTTATGTGAAGGAAGGGCCAGGAAAACCAGACTTTTGTGATGGTCACAGTCCTGCCGTGACGATAACATTTGTGTGTCCATCTGAGAGGAGAGAGGTGAGTGATTAGTCTCCAAGGGACTTTAAAACTATGAACCTCAGCTGAGGCTGGCTGCCCAGTTGACCACATGTCTGTGTCCAGGCCGGTTGGGCCTTGCAGTGAAGGACCTTGGGCTGTCAGTGGGGTGACTGCCTCCTGGAGAGCTTGAAGCTCTCTGCAGAGGGCAGCTTGCTGTTCCCTGTGCATGGTGGTGTGGAGACAGGGTCTCGTGGGCGGGCAGTCTAGGCACTCCTCAGCCTCCCTGGTGCCAGGGTTACAGGCGTGTACCATGCTTAGTGCTTAACTTTTGATCTGACTGGCTGGGAAGGGCCTCAGCATCTTATCAGAGTCTAGCTTGTATGAAATGATTTAAAGTTACTTATAGGTAGATCCTTCCCTCTCCCACCTTTTGTAGTTGAGTTGATTTTAGCAAATAGTTGAAAAACTAATTCATCTGAAAGCCGGATGTCCCTAGTTTCGCTGCCTCTCCCATTTTGCTCCCTCCATTGCCTTGGCAACTTTCATTTTTCTTTTTTTTTTTTTTTTTTGGCAACTTTCATTTTTCATTTAATTTATTTACATGTTCAGCACTGGGGCTGGAACCAGGGCCTTGGGTGCCAGGCAGATGCTTTACTCTAAGCTGCAGCCCCGGGACTCTGGGTGCTTTTCCATGTTCGTGTGATTTTTAACATGAGGATAGCAGCTCAATCATACTTGTCCTTGCAGGTCCCCATGCAGGTCAGTTTGCTGATAACCTCTTTAATCAGAATCCAGGTCTGCAGGCAAAGAGGCCTCTTAAGGGAGAAAGGTCAGGGCTTTCCTTTAGGTGTTTTTCCCCCCTGACTTTGTGTAACAGAACAAAGTAGGAGGGGCTGAATTCTTTTGCCCAGAACCACACTCCCCTCCCCTGAACAAATGTGGAGTTTGCTCGGATTTCAGGCCAGCCGCTGATCTGTCTGGTATGTGGGGGACAAAGGAGTGGAGATTCAGCTGCCACTGCAGACCTCCCTCCATCTCTCCCATCCTTGTGCCTAACCCACATGTGACTTCCCACGTCAGGTCTGACTGTGTGCTGAGGAGTATTTATTTTACTTTCCATTTGTGTCTGCAGAGATGGAGTCTTTTAAGCTCGGCCATGCTCTAAGCATGGTTTAGTTTTCCTCTTTATTCACTCTGTATCTGCTAAGAATCATTCTTCAATACACTGATTAGGAGAATTGTGGTTTCCCTCCTTTATACTCTTTGGGGTGCAGGGCTTTTCTTGGTGTCAGGAGAAGAAGCTGATTAAGGGGCTGGTTTCCTTTCAAGCCAAAATTTTCACTGAACAGAACTTTAGCTTGTGTTAAAGGTACTTGGATACTTATAGTACTTGAAATGTTTATTTAATCACTTTTGCTGGCTTGTTGAATGCTTTGGCAGCCTGTGTTTAATAAACATTCATTTTATATAGATTTTTTTGTTTAAATAAAAAAACTTTGAGTTTATATACTACAACACTCACCTGTTTGTATGTAGTGCAGTTGGTCCTAAGATTTTTTACATAATTTTGCATCCTTTACTGCAACCTAATTAGAAAGTTTCCATCACTCCCAAAGGAAGTCTCATGCCCATGGCAGTCCCCCCTGCCAGCCCTGACCACACCACCTTGAGTCTACTTTCTGTCCATGGACTTGCCTATCCTGAACACTTCATGTAAGTGGAACTGTACAGTATGTACCCTGTGTGTCCAGCACTCACACTTAGCACGCAGCTCTGCGTTTCTCTGCGGCCGGCTGCATGAACCACAGGCTTGGAAGAAGCATTAACTGTGAGTCAGACAGGAGGGCTGCAGCCTGCTAGTGGTGTGACCTGTGGTAAACTGGCCCTTGGGACTGGGAGTGGTCTGGAGCAGGCGCACAGCAAATACACAAGGAATTAACTGTGCCTGGAAACAGCACAGCTATTAGTGGTACTAAGAGTGGTAGGGCAGTTTCTTCAAGGAGGACTAGAAGAAGACAGGCTCTCAAGAGCTGGGCCTCATGTCAGCATTCTTATAGCTCATTCCAAAGAAGAGCCGCAAAGCAAGATGGAGGAATACAGTGTTTTAGTTGGGTGATGCCCCAGATGCATCCAGAGCAAATTTTTTTTTTTTAATTTATTGTCCATAATGAGTTACAACATTTAGTGGGCAAACAATGAGTTGTTATCCCCAATTCCCCACTGCTCTCCCCTCCCCCCTCCACTGGATAACCTCCTCCATGGGTCGTCTGGATCAGTCCTTGTGACAGGGGACCATGGATAGCCTAGTATTGAGTATTTGAGGTAGGGTCTCGCTCTAGTCCAGGCTGACCTGGAATTCACTATGTAGTCTCAGGGTAGCCTTGAACTCACGGCGATCCTCCTACCTCTGCCTCCCGAGTGCTGGGATTAAAGGCGTGCACCACCATGCCCAGCGCAAATTTTTGTTTTTTCTTTTTTTAATAGAGGTAGGGTCTCACTCTAGCCCGTGCTGACCTGGAACTCACTCTGTAGTAGTTGCAGGCTGGCCTCAAACTCACAGAGATCCTCCTACAACTCCCTCCCAAGTGCTGGCCCACCACGTCTTGGCAATTGTTCAGTTTTTTTTTTTAATTTTATATTTTTTGAAGACAGTGTCTTGCTATATAGCTTAGCTCAGTGAGGCTTCAAGCTCCCAATCTCCCTGCTTCAGCCTCCTGAGTGCTGGGGTTACAGATGAACACCTTCATGCCTGGCTCAGGACAGCTCCAGGGGCAGATAAGGTGGTGCCCACACTCCTGGTCAATCTTAGGAAGGAGTTAAAGAGCATCTCCCTAGGTGCAGACATACATGGAGGTATTCCCTCAGCCCAGGGGCTCATATGAGCTATGTTCCCTCGGAGACCCATGCTGCTTGCCAAGGTTGTAACAGTTCTCCAGTGACACTGAATGATGGTGGCTGAATGAAGCTTGTATGTCCCTCAAGGTGACCAGAAAGGAAGTGGGTTATAAGCAAGTACATTTCTTTCAAGTCAGATGTTGGGGTGTTAAAGCAAATACAAGCCTTAAAAATAGGAAAAGTAAGTGGAGTTATATAATCGAGATGCATCAAGGGCAAATATGACTCAAAAACCAGGAACAGAAAAATGGAAACTGAACAGCCTGTCTCTGAGCCTTTCAGTAGCCTGGGAATGTGCATTTGAGCTATATTAAAAAAATCTGACTCCATGCCTTCACATTGTTCCCGACAGGGCACCATTCCCAAGCTCACTGCCAAGTCCAACTGCCGCTATGAAGTTGAGTGGATCACAGAGTATGCCTGCCACAGAGATTACCTGGAGAGCGGAAGCTGCTCTCTGAGCAGCGAGCAGCATGACATTTCCATTGACCTCAGCCCTCTGGCCCAGCAGGGAGGTATGTGAGCATCTGAGAGAGGCTGGTCATGATGCCGAGCCAGGCCTTCAGAGATGGGCTCGGGCTTGCACAGAGGAATCCTGCGTTTTCTGACCCTTTTTGCTCATCTCTTCCCTAGGGTCCCACTATGCCTCCGATGGAAGAGAGTATATATTTTACATGAATGTCTGTGGGGACACAGCGGCCCAAATCTGTAATAACAAAGAGGCTGCAGTTTGCCAAGTGAAAAAGGTCGATTCCACGCAAGTCAAAATAGCAGGGAGACATCAGAATCAAACCCTTCGGTGTGTAAAGTTGTGCACGTGACTTTCTGGCATTGTGTGCTTGGGGGACATCACTGTCTCTCTGCTCCTCTTCCTCCTCCCGTTTCCCCTGTGTACAGGAAAGTCAGAGAGGCCAGCACACCTTCCTGTTTGACTTAGGCAAGTTGCCATATGTCCCTGAACAGTTGGGACAGTTTTCCTGACTTTACGATAAGAGTACATCTGTTAGAACTATTGGTTTTGTGAATCTATTGTTTGTAAGGAGCCATATTGTTGGAAATTCAGTTTATAACTCACATGGCTTTTGTATTTTTAGATTTATGATTTTGAGAAGTTTTTAACTTTTTCCTGTGGCCTTTAGAGAGTTTGAAATGCCATTAACACACAAGTTTTAAACAACTAACCAAATTCACTCAGTGTAATTCTTGTGACCTTAACTCAGTAGTCACCTTTACAAAAGTAATAAGAAGATGCAGTTTTTCTCAAATGGCTGCTTACCTAGGATCTGTTGGGTAAGATGGTGCTTTTGGCTCTTGTTAGCAAGGCTGTCTGACTCTTGGGTATTATTCTGTACGAAATCCAAAAGCGAGAGCAAGAGAAGTCTTCCCACTCACAGCAGAGCCACCCACCCTCCCTCCAGACCACTAGTGTGGGGAGGCTGAGCCGCCCGAACATTCGAAACTCATTTCCTTCGGACGCTTGTCCAGCTGGCGCAAGTGCTTGCTGTTTTATGTCAGTAGTGATTTGTGGACGGTAGGAAAAAGCAGCTTTTAGAACTTCAAGTTTCTGCCATGGGCTCTACAAAACACATCCTCATGTTTGTTCATAAACTCCAGGTACTCCGATGGAGACCTCACCTTGATATATTTTGGAGGTGACGAATGCAGCTCTGGCTTCCAGCGGATGAGCATTATTAATTTTGAGTGCAATAAAACCGCAGGTGAGTGGCCTAGGTCTCCTCCCGGTTGTTTATGTTGGGGCTTGTGTGTATCTTGTCTTGGAAATAGAATGCTGAATAGAGGAGTCAGATGGCCTCCTTTGGACCAGCCACCTCCAGTCCCCAGACTGGGTCTTTTATTAGAGTAATGCCTTCCCTTCCCTACTCCCCCCAGGACCCATGCATCCTGTTTCCATCTTCCTCTGCTCTCCATGTTTGTCTTGGGAACCGGCCTAGCACCAAGCTTGCTAAGAGAGAGTTTCTGCCTTGAATTCTGGTGTGCACACACACTCCCTTCAGAGCAGACCCCACCGAGGTGGCTTCCCTCACTGACTAGCTTCAGAATCTACCACTTCTTTCATGTCACAAGCAGTTTTGCTAAGTGGTTATCCTGTGGTAGAGCTTGGATTTGGGGATCACAGGGTGTCAGTGGGCAAGTTCAAATTGCAGGTATTGCTTTTTCTGGGTGACTTAGAAGAGTCCCTGAGTCACCAAGGCACTGGTTTGCTGCTCTCAGAGTCCTGAAGATTTCAGACACATGGCTCCTGTAGATAGAAGACGGGATAAAATCATCATCATCAGGGAACTGTCCTGTCTATGTACATCCCAGGCTGCCTGTGCCCTATATCTCTCAGGCTAACCTGCTACTGCACTGGGCTTGTTCTGGAGCCAAGCCTGGTTTCCATCCTCATCTATGTGCAACTGGCCCAGCCATAGCGAGGGCCCCTGGCCCTTGTTGCAACTGGCCCAGGCATATCAGTTGCCTGTCCCCCTCCCCTCCAGGGCCCCCTGGCCCTTGTTGCAACTGGCCCAGGCATATCGGCTGCCTGCCCCCTGAGGGGCCCCCGGCCTTTCCTGTTGCATCTGGCCCAGGCATAGTGGCTGCCTGCCCCCCGAGGGGCCCCCTGGCCCTTCTTTGTTACAACTGGCCCAAGCATAGTGGCTGGCTGATCCTTAGGGCCCCCAGCCCTTCCTTGTGTTTGTTTTGTATGTTTCTATGGAAGCTCAATCATGGGGCCTTTCCTGCATGATTCACTGGGAGCAGCGGGTGTGACTGTGGTCAAGCTTTCATCAGCTTGCTACAGAGCAAGCAAAGGATAGGCAGAGGAGCTCTGAGAGGCCACAGGCTCAGATAGCCGGGGCTTGAGGGCCCTGCCTCTTCCAGGAGAGCCTTTCACTGGTTCTTTCTTATCACTCACAGTGCATACATTTTAGTACTTATTTACTAAGGCTCCACCAGACCTGAGGGTGACAGATGGCCCTCCCTGGGGGACAGTGCAGATTAGAAACAGATAAGAAAGGGGCTTGATGGCTGAGTGCAAAGTAGAGCCCTAGAAGTGAGCTGCTGCAGAGTGTACTCTCCACAGGCAGAAGGAGGCCCCTGAGAGGCCCCAGGTCATCTGTGGGCCAGTTCTGGATGGCTCAGGGTTAGGCAATCCAGAGGATGGGGGTGGGAGTGCCTATGGGAGTAGGGGGTGCTGCTCCCTCAGCAGGAAGAATTTGGTGAGCCAGATGCCCGAGTGGCCACAGGGCCCAAGGTACAGAGCCATTTAAGGCATGGACTTGGGGAGCCATGAGCAAGTCTGTGCTACTTGCTCAGACATAGTTGACCATGTGTCTAGGAAAGCCAGGGAAGCTTCTTTCCTGCAGAAGAGCTGCTTCATCTACTAAAGCTAGCCTCAGTGGCCTACCTCTGGTTGCCTGAGAGAGACGTGGCAAAGCAGCTGTCTCCTATTTGGTATATCCAGTCTCTGGGCAATGCAACCTGCTTCTTCTCGGCATTTGGAATCTCCCCTGGCCTCTGCGGTCCTTTGCTTTTCAGGCCTTTTTCTGACAATTGCATGCAGGTCCCATTTGGGGATGCTGGAAAGATGGAGAGATGACAGAGAAGAAGTGGACAGACAGGAGGTTGGGAGGAAGATGTAGGAGTTACAAATCTACCTGGAAGTATGGACCTGCATCTGGAAAACCGAAGCAGATGAATTAAATTTTGAAACCAACATTAATGCTTTTAGCTTTTACATTTATAAAATGATTTTTTGAAGCAGGACCTCGCTCTAGCTCAGGTTCACCTGAAACTCACTCTGTAGAGTCCAGGCTGGCCTTGAACTCATAGCAATCTTCCTACCTCAGTCTCCTGAGTGCTGGGATTAAAGGTGCGTACCACTACAACCCAGCTCATTTTTATTTTTTTTTTCAAAAGTTTTCAAATATGCAAGTGCAAAGAACATTAGAATGATGTTTTATGCAGCTGTGTGTCTAACAATTGTTAGTTTTTCACCAAATTTCATGTTACCATATAAATGGATCATGTCACCCTGAGAAAGAACATTCCTTTATGTGACCTCAGTACCATTACCATACCTGACAAATGATTTCTGATGCCATAAAACTAGTGTTTTACCAGGCTGTTTCCATGGTAACATAGCCAAGACCCTGCACAAGGTCAGGCCAGGGCAAAAGTTGCCCAAGATGATCAAGTGAGTTGGAGCCTTCTCAGCTGCGAGTTGGATTATAAGATATTTCTGATCCCTTCCTGCTCTGTAATGCAGTTTTCTAAGCTTTTGATCTTGATAGGTGTGTGATGTGGCATTTCAACTAGATCTCTAAGAATTTTTTGCACATGACTTGATAATAGAGCTGCTGTGCACCTCGAGGGAAAGTGAAGCCGTTGGGTAGAAAGGTAGTGCTGGTTATGCAAGAGGGCTGCCCAGGTCTTCGGCAAGGAGCTCCTGAATTTGTGAGAAAGTCCCCTTCTTTAGCTGGGCACTGTGGGGCCATGTGCAGTGGCATGCTGGGGAAGAAAACAGAGCTGTGGGAGCCGAGCTGGTGCCCCTAGACCTATGTGGGACATAGAGATGGTGGGGCTCCAACGTGTCACATTGGAGAGACAGCCGCAGGCTCAGGCAGTGCACGAGCATGGCCATTAGGTTTAAAATCAGACTTGTGGTACAGGACTTCTTTTCTGTTCAGATTCTTGGGGAGTTAAATAAGATGACAGATCAGGAATGGACTCTGCCTGCAGACCATTATTTTCAGTTTGCAAAATCAGCTAGATAGGAGGATGAGCCTACTGTGCCAGGTTGATTATGTGCACATCTACCAGAAACGGTGAAGGCAGAGGGCACAGACACAAGGCTTTCTAAATAGTGAAGTAGCCAGTGGGTTTCTCCAAGTAGCTATGGACAGATTGAGAAGTGGCAAGTCATTGTTCCCAAACCAGTCTCACATAGGGCATGGGGGATTCCCCTGCTAAGAGTAGTATCCCTGTGTGACTGCTCTTGCTCAGGAAAGGAAGGTAGGCATCAGACTGTCTGTAAATGAGTGCCATAAAGTACTTATGGTATGCAAAACCAAACCAAACCACCAAAGAGAAAGCATGAAGGAAAAAACAAGATATGGAAATAGGGAAACCCCCCCCCCCCGAAATCCACAGTAGAGTGGGGAGATTATTTCTGGGCTTGAGTCTGGCGTCTGCCCTTCTAGCCATGGATCTGTAGGTGAGTCACATAGTTAGGTTATATCTACACTGTGAGCCTCATAGGGACAATACACAGCCTGTCTTGGTGCCAGCTGGCCTTGGGATCACCAGGATGTTTTGCTTAGTGCTGCTGGTGCTCATGTTACACTCATAACGACCTCAGAATTCAAGATTTAGTAGAAGTTACACTGAAACACCATTTGCTCTTGCTACAAGCCTTATTTGCCTTTTCCTTAGAGTGTGAAACTGCGCAGGATGCCGCACCTCAAGGAGGCTGGCAGACACGTGGGAGGCGTAGCCAGCTGAGATTCTGAAACCGCCAAGGGTGAAAAAAGGGGAGCTTTGTGCTAGTGGCCCACCAACCGAGAAAGGCAAGGGCTAGGATTTCCATCAGGGAAAGGCCTAGATAAGTGCCTATGAAGAGCCTAGCTGTGCAGTTCTGGGGAATGGACCAGGACTTTGGGTGGTGGGGCAGCACAGACATGAGCACTGATAATAGGTCACAGACACAGGGTTGGCAGCACCTGGAGATGAGCCTTTAACCTTGTGCAATGGTGTACAGTCTTAGCACACTACATAGGATCTCTGTTCTTTCACCCCCATGAATCCGAGGAATGTGTCTTGTTCACCTACTTCCCGTGGATCTCAGCTCCTACCCAGTAACGTTGGCAAGCTCTGAGTAAGGTGACTGAGCCTAGAGCCACAGAGGCCTGCTCTGTGCTCCCACCCCCTCCTCAGTTCTGTCTTCATCTCTTCATTGATGCCTTGTGAACAGTTGCTCTGAAGCCATGTGGTGCCTCTGCTGAGACCCAGGCTGCCAGACGGGGCTATGGGTGAGCTGTCCGTAGCTTTAATGGAAGTTACTCTAATCTCATCCTCAGGGTCGGCCAGAGCTGGTCCTGGTTTGTCTTTTTCCTTGCTCCTAAGAGGTTCCTGGTTTGAGGCATGTCACAGAGTTCTGTGTTTCCTTTCTACAGGTAATGATGGGAAAGGAGAGCCCGTATTCACAGGGGAGGTAGACTGCACCTACTTCTTCACATGGGACACCAAGTATGCCTGTGTCAAAGAGAAGGAAGATCTTCTCTGTGGAGCCAGAGATGGGAAGAAACGCTATGACCTGTCCGTGCTGGCTCGCCACTCAGGTACTCACCTGGAGACTGCAGCTCCTGTGCTCATAGACAGTTGGCTCTGATGGTTTGAGGAAACGCTGCTTTTAAAAATTGTCAGCTGGAGCCTGGCGTGGTGGTGCACGCCTTTAATCCTAGCACTCTGGAGGCAGAGGTAGGAGGATCGCTGTGAGTTCAAGGCCACTACATAGTGAATTCCAGGTGAGCCTGGACTAGAGTAAGACCCTCAAAAAACAAACAAACAAAAAAATTGTCAGTTGGGTCAGAGCCCTTTCTCCCTTCTCCAGCAACAGTGCAGACTATGCGTAGGTGCATTGAGTCAGAATGTGAAATACCTCAATTTGAGACCCACATTTTTTTTTTTTTAAACTTGGGTTATTTTGACTTCCCCCGCTTTTAGTGAGAACTGCTGGGAGCCTCTTGTGTGCCTGGCCTTAAGCTTTGTGTTTAAAAACTTTTTCAAAGCAACTCAGTTTCTCTGGCAGCCTTTGGGGAAGTAATTATATTCAGAGCAAGGACTAGGGAGGCTGGTGGGTCTCAGTTTACGCAGTCTTCTGCCCTTTTGTATAACTGTCACTTTCCTGTCCAAAATAGGGTCAACCTTCCCTACCCCCCAGTTCTTCTGGGAGGATTGCACCTAGATGTCATGGCATTGTGTCAGGATCACCGTGAGGGTCTTCATAACATGGAGACTAGCAGAGCATTTGTTATGTGGCACGCACCAGAGGAGTAAGATGACCAGACAGCTGTGGTCCTGGATGGCATGCCCCTGCCTTCACGGACTCAGCGTCTTGCAGAAACAGACTAGGTGGAGTGCTGCCAGGAATGCTTGACCTTGCGGGGGTGGGGAGGGGTTCTGGTTTTTAGCAGCCCTAGACTGGCTGTGTTGGAGCCAGAGCCGTTGTCTGCGAAGTGGAGATCTTCCCACGGCTGCCACTTGCACGAGGTACGTCATTCCCAGCTGCACTGCTGTCTCTGAGGTCCATCTGGGTTGAACAGTACAGTGTAGAGGAATCTTGTGGCAGGTTCCAGAGCCTTCCTTGAACACAGGAAGTAGTGCTCCAACTGTAAACTGTTTAGTGACTTGCTTTGGCAGTAAGTCATCCGCGTGCTTTAGCTGTGAACATTCTGCAAGCCCTGGTTGAATCCCAGCCATGGGCACTAACAAAGAGACTGGTTCTCAGCAAAGCCGAAAGAGTTCTGATCCTGAGATCAGAGCTCCATTCCAGGGCTTGTGTTGTCACTTCCAGCCATGCTAGCTCGAGCTTGATTTGTAGGTCCAAGATGGTCTCTCTCTGGTTTGGAACTGTGAGCTCAGGAAGAAGCTTGCCGTTTCCTTCTCTGTAAGTCTGTTCCTTGGAGGATGTATTGGGATATGGCTTGTCCCTGATACATTCAGTGAGAAAGTGGAGATTCCATAACTTTCTGTGCCTTCAGTTTTCTCAGATTCTAGAAACAGGACTGCCAGGGATTTCCTAAGTGCTTTTGACTGTGACTTAGTCACTGTTTATAGTGTGACCTGAAGGGAAATTGACTGCCTTTGGCTAAAGACACTTTTGCTTTGGTGCAGAATCTGAGCAGAATTGGGAAGCTGTGGATGGCAGCCAGGAAGAAGCAGAAAAGAAGTATTTCTTCATCAATGTATGCCACCGAATCCTGCAGCAGGGGAAGGCCAGGAGCTGTCCCGAAGATGCTGCTGTGTGCGCCGTGGGTGAGCTATGGCTGAGGGAAGCTCTGAGGGATCCTTTGCTTAAGAGCAGTTGTACCCCAGGACTTTCTTGTGAAGTCACTTACAATGACTTCCTGTGGTTCATGTAAGCTGCCTCCTTTTGGATGTAAAAATGAAGGATGAGAAAACAGTAATTTTTGTTGTTGTTGTTTCTGTTTTTGTTTTGGAGGCAGGATTCCACAGTAGGCCAGGTTGACCTGGATCTCACTCTGTTGCCCAGGCTGCCTTAAACTTATGTTATGGTGATCCTCCTGCTTCAACCTCCCAAGTATTGAGATTAAATATGTAAGCCATTGTGCCAGGCTTGGAATTTTTTGTTTGTTTGTTTGTTTTCTGAGGTAGCCCAGGCTGACCTAGAATTCACTCTGTAACATCAGAGTGGCCTCAAACTCTCGGTGATCCTCCCACCCCTGCCTCCTGAGTGCTGGAATTGAAGGCATGTGCCATCATCACACCCGGTTTTATAAATAATTTTTAACAACTCCAAAGTCATTAAGTGCTGGGTGCACTCTGAAACTTAAGGTTGGCCAGAGCTATAAATATGAACAGAAAGAATATGCTGGAAAATGGCTTGCCTGTCTTTTTTTTTTTTTTTAATCTTTTAACCCTAAGAATACCATTGCCACTATTTGTGTAAAATTAATTTTGAATGTCTAGAAACCTTACTGCCTCGATGTGGTCACAAGCTTAAAAAGGAGAATTTCAGCCTGAGCCATTGGCTAAACCCTGTGTCCTGTCATTCCTGCCATCACTGTTTTTTGTCCAGTGGCTATCCCACAGTGTTTGACAGAAAGGTGCACCTTGAAAATGCAAGGCAGTGAATCAGGGAATCTGTCACAGACATTGGTGAGGAGGTGTGAGGCTTGGCTGGCTTTCAGGAATTATCCGCCATTCAGAAACAGCACGTTTTTAAAAGTAGGTTTACTGTGTCCATGTCTTAATATGAACTTGGGGATGGAATTTCAATACTTTGTAGTAAAAAGCAACTGAACCAGGACTTCCATGGCCACCTGCCTGGGTTGGTTGACAGGTTTAGCAAGTTGTTGCTCCATCATGAATGAAGTATAACCTTTGGCTGTGTTCCCCAAAGACCTGTGTATCAGTACAGCTTTGAGGCCCAGGAAATGGGGCCAGTGTTTCTTGCAGGTAGTGTCTAGCCTGTCCTTGTGCCTTAGGGGAACATTGTGTTACCGTTTGTGACACTTTCCTGCTAAGCCAGGAATTGGCCTTGGAATCCTTAACGTGGTTGTTACTCCTCTGTGGGCCATGGTGCACTGTGTCATTTGACTGAGTTTTGATGCCATTGTTTGTCTGATTAACTTTTCATTTGTGTCTTCTGTTTCCTTCTTCCTTTTTCCAGATAAGACTGGGAGTAAAAACTTGGGACAGTTTCTCTCTTCTCCTATCAGAGAGAAAGGACACATCCAGCTCTCTTATTCAGATGGTGATGATTGTGGTGGCAACAAGAAAATAACCACGAACATCACCTTGGTGTGCAAACCAGGTAAACATTGCAACACAAAAAGGGTACCCTAGTGTTTCTGCCAGAGGTGCCCCCACACTTTTCCATGTCTCCACAGTGGAGATCAGATGGCAGGGTGATGGTATGCACCTCTGCCTCTAGTCTCTGTGAGTTAGGTCAGTGGGATTTCTGCCCAGAAATGGAGAAGCCATATGGCATCAGCAGGGAGTTGTGTTCCAAACTGTCTCCACATGACATCCTGTTCTTGAGGACTGATAACAGGGCCAGTGATGTGGGGTGCTGAGCTCTCTCCAGAGGGGAAACCATAAATGTATAAAGATATTGGTCATGGTCGTACCATTTCAATAGTGTTTATTCCTCACCTTTTATAGGTACGAAAGAAATGACATTTACTGGGTCAAGACCTACATACATACACGTATTTGAGTGCTTCTTGAAATGTGTTTTGTGAATATTGTGTTGTGCAGTTCTATTTATAATGTTTAGGGATTTCCTTGTTGACATGGCATGGTGTTTATTGTTAAGCACTTTCCCAGTTGGTGGCTCAGCAGTGTGTGTCCAGTGCTGGGAACCTGGACATTGCACATCCTCTTTCCATCGCTCCTTGAAACGTTTCCTTTGCATGAATTCCCAGTAGTGGGAGAAGGTCAAAGGCTAAGACTTTTTCCCCTTTGTTTATTGTGGTAAAAAATGCATACCATAAAATTGAACATTGTCATTTTTTAAAATTGCGGTAAAACACGTATGACATAAAGTTTACCATCTTAACCATTTTCAGTACAGTTTAGTGGCATTAAGTAGATTTTTGTTGTTTTGCAGCCATGCCTGGAACTTTTGGTACTTGCTAAACAATAGCTCTGCATCACTCCACCCCCTACCTAGCCTGTGTAGCCGTGGCTCTGCTTTTTGTCTGGGACTCACCATTCTAGCGACCATACCGCCCGTCAGCAGAATTACATAGTAATTGTAGTACTTCTGACCTTGATTATGCTGTTACTTGCAGGCCTGTTTCTAACATATCCAAGAGAAGACTTTCAGAACCAGCTGATGAGCGATTGATTTTTTTCCCCCCCCCACACTGACAGGCGATCTAGAAAGTGCTCCGGTCTTGAGAACATCCGAGGATAATGGTTGCTTCTATGAATTTGAGTGGCACACGGCCGCTGCCTGCGTGCTGTCCAAGACAGAAGGAGAGAATTGCACGGTCTTTGATGTGCAGGCAGGTGTGTCTCAGCAGTGCCAGTGTGACCTGGAGCGACTGAAGGAAGGCCTTTTCTCAACCCTTTTCTTTGACTGCTTTCATGGTGACATACTTCAAAATTCTGTCAATGCTATTTGTACAAAGTGTCAAGCACTTTGTGTTTGGTGTCTGAGCCATGGTTGATCCCATTTTCAGCTTGTGAGTGATTTGGATTTACTTGAACTCCGCTGGATGGCTTCATGAGTCTCAGTCCAGAAACCCACTTGACGGACTTTATAAGATGACCATGGTCATCTTACTTGGACATAGCGGTTGCTTATGAGACCTGTAATTATGGACCTCAAATAGGGCTGCAGGTTCATTCAGTAAAAGGGGTTTGTAGTAAGGACTGTGTCCCCAAAGGAAAGCCTGTGGTCATTGTGGGATTGTCAGCCCAAGGGACAGAATGCCTTTTCTGCCTCTTTTGCTGCTTCCTGCCACAGGGAGATGTGCTGTCCTGGAACCTGGGGTGAGTTCATCCCATTGGCTGTGTTCTGACTACCCTCACTTCTTTTTTTTTTTTCTTTTTGGTAGGGTGTCACTCTAGCCCCAGCTGACCTGGAATTCACTAGTCTCACTTCTGTTTTTTATTTTCAGGGTTTTCTTTTAACTTGTCACCTCTCACAAAGAAAAATGGTGCTTACAAAGTTCAGACAGACCAATATGACTTCTATATAAATGTTTGTGGCAATGTGTCCATGGACTTGTGTCAGCCAGGCTCTGGGGCCTGCCAGGTGTCCAAAAGGCAAGTGATTTCTCATTCTGAGTTTATTCTTTGCTTATTTTGTGCTAATGAATAGTTAATTCAAGAATAGATAAGCCGGGCGTGGTGGCGCACGCCTTTAATCCCAGCACTCGGGAGGCAGAGGTAGGAGGATCGCCGTGAGTTCGAGGCTACCCTGAGACTACAGAGTGAATTCCAGGTCAGCCTGGACTAGAGCGAGACCCTACCTCGAAAAACCAAAAAAAAAAAAAAAAAAAAAAGAATAGATATGTTTTCCCTTAACATCCTTGTATTATTGCTAGCACGTAAATACTGAGAAGACCTGGCCAGAAAACCTGCAGGATTCCAGGAGTTTAACTTCACAGAAAAGGAGCCAATCACACTCTAGGGAAGGAGGGCTGGCGTCTATAATGCCCCACAGCAGTGTGTTTGAGCTTCTCAGTTCTTAGATAAGATATATATTTCTTTTTTCTTTTTCTAATGAACT
This sequence comes from Zapus hudsonius, assembly GCA_004024765.1. Classification (NCBI taxonomy): domain Eukaryota; kingdom Metazoa; phylum Chordata; class Mammalia; order Rodentia; family Dipodidae; genus Zapus; species Zapus hudsonius. Next base: position 50,080 of record PVHP010001201.1, on the reverse strand, counting down.
AAGTTTCAGTTCTAATGAACTCAGTTGTACTGTAAGCCAGCAGTGCTGAGAGAAAAGTTGGGTGCAAGTGGGGAGGGGGAAGTCTTCCTTTTTTTTTTTTTTTTGAGGTAGGGTCTCGCTCTAGTCCGGGCTGAACTGGGTGGCCTTGAACTCAAGGCAGTCCTCCTACCTCTGCCTCCCCAAGTGCTGGGATTAAAGGCGTGTGCCACCACGCCCAGCTTTTCCTCCCTTTGAAGTTAGAGACATGCATGTAGACTACAGTAGCTCTGGTCCCGGCCGTGTCTTTGCCCCAATTGGCCAATCGCTGAGCAACCTTTAGGGGACATTCATTACTCTCGCCACTGCTGCTACAATACCTGACACAAGCAACCCAATGAAAGAAAGGCTTCCTTGGCTCACAGTGTGAGGATACAGTTCTCATGAACCCTCACAGTAGGGGAGATGTGACAGGAGCTTGAGGAAACAGGTCACATGGCATCCATCATCATGAATACCAAATACTGGCACTCAGTTCAATTTCTTCATTGAATCTAGAAACTTCCTTACAGGCATGCCCAAGTGTTTGTCTCCTAGGTAACTCTAGATTCTGTCATGTTGATAGTATTAACCATCACAGAGAGCTTCTGCTTGTTGATGCTTTCCTGAGTGACAGGTGTTTATTTCAGTGATAAGAAGTCTTGGAATTTGGGGCTGAGCAATGCTAAGCTTTCCTATTACGATGGGATGATCCAGTTGAACTACAGAGATGGCACACCCTATAATAATGAAAAGCACACACGCAGAGCCACGCTGATCACTTTCCTGTGCGACCGAGATGCTGGAGTGGGTTTCCCAGAATATCAGGTGGGAATTGTCTCCCTCACCTGCCCCCACCTTCCACCTTAGGTAGCGTCTCTCTCTAGCTCAGGCCGATCTGGAACTTACTATGTAGTCTCAGGGTGGCCTCGAATTCATGGTGGCCCTCCTACCCATGCCTACCAAGTGCTGGGATTAAAGGCCTGTGCCACCACACCCAGCCCTTTTACATTTTCTAGGGTGCCCTTGACAGTATTTATTTACTTGTTAAGCAGTTCATTCAAAGGGCTGTACCTCTCATTGTAGCCCCCAGCCCTATTGGTTTCAAGTACAAAATACACAAAACCATCAAAGGTGATTCCCACTTGAGGGGACCAATTAATGCCCTTTTCAGGGATGTAGCAACTTGGAAGAAAACCTGGCATACTGAAAGTCTTTTCAGAGCATGGGATACATATTTCCTTTGCCTTCCTTTGGCTGCCTACATATGTGAAGAAAAATACACAAGATTCAGAAATCATCCTTTATTTTCACTTAGGCCAGATTTCCATTGTTTTTGACCAGGCCACTTTCTGTTTAATACCACAAAAGAAGATGTACGTGTAGTTTTTATGTCTTTGTTATTTTTTAAATCTTGTCTTTACATAATGTTCCCTTTTCTTTTTCCATCTGTTAGATTTCTGTTATAACAGATACATTAGTTAATTTAACTTTGAAGAGGTTTATTTTACCTCACAGCTTTTGGGGTTTCAGTCCATGATTCGTGGCCTTCTGCTTCTGGTGATATGACATGTCATGAACAGCGCATGTAGTGGTATGAAACTGCCCACTTCATGGCCAGTAAGCAGTCAGGGTCCCATGGTCCTTTAGAACACATCTCCAGTGACTTAGAGACCTCCCGCTCTACTCCTCTGCTTCATCTCATGGACCTCTGGGAGCACTACAGATGCCGACTAAAGCCTCATCCTTCCCTGTTTCCTTCTTGTTAGGAAGAGGACAACTCTACCTATAACTTCCGGTGGTACACCAGTTATGCCTGCCCGGAGGAGCCCCTGGAGTGTGTGGTGACTGACCCCTCCACAATGGAACAGTATGACCTCTCCAGGTGAGCAGAGCCAGCTGGACCTGGCCCTTTATCTGGTGTGGTTGGTGAGCACATGACTCAGCTAAGGATGAAAAGATGGGTACTCTGTGGCCCAGGGATGGCAGGACCAAAATGGGGACATGGAAGTAGAAGGCAGTACAGATGTGTTCTGATCACTTGTGACAGGCAGGAGCAGCTGACAGCTACAGCAGTGGCTTCATCATTTAAAGCATGAATTCAGTGCAAGGTGGGGGCATATTGAAGGGTCCACTGTGTACTGAGGCTTCATCTGGGTCAGAGGTAGTCTTGACATGACCTGAGTAGGGGAGCCAACTTCTGCAGCCTGCCTGGTCAAGTGTGTTTCCTTTGATATGTCTTGACTTCTCTTAACTACTTACAAATTAATTGCTGACCTCAATTGGTTAAGTGTACTCTCTGCTTTGATTTTAGTCTGGTGAAGTCTGAAGGTGGTCATGGAGGAAACTGGTTTGCCATGGATAACTCACGAGAACATGTTACATGGAGGAAATATTACATCAATGTGTGTCGGCCTTTGAACCCTGTGCCAGGCTGTGATCGATATGCATCAGTTTGCCAGATGAAATACAGAAATGAGCAGGTGTGTCTTGTTTTCCTCTGGTGGGTTCTCATCCCTCCTGAGTGTTAGATTTCTGTTATAACAGATACATTAGTTAATTTAACTTTGAAGAGGTTAAATTAAAATTAGTTTAATTAAATTAAACTAAATTTAAGTTAAATTAAAATAAAATTTAAAAAGTGTGTGGCTTAGTGGGTCAAGAAAGTGATTTTGGGCTTTCCACATCAAAGCAGGTCTGGCTGCACAGATGAGGAAAGTAGAGGTCACTGTGCTAACTGACCCACCTCCTGCAAAGACGTACATACCAGGTCCTTGTTCAGACTTGAAATGTGAGGAATACGCTATGCTCTTGGCTGCTGTTGGTCCGGTATAGTTGCATCTGGCCTTAGGACAGACTTAGCTTCCCAGAGCTCTTCTTGATTACTTAGAGGAAAGATCAATTGGGGAGAGTTGTTGGGGCTCCTTGACCCAAGTGTTAATGTCACGCTGAGGCTGAGCTGTACTTCATCAGTTTGACTGTGGTGACTACCAGAACCCTGCCCTATTTCCTTGTTGTGATATGCCTGTGCTCTGGAAGTTGGCATCTGTAACAGTAGAATGCCAGCAATATGCTTCCTTTGCATGTTAGCAGCATGCTCCAGGCTTTGTTCTTCATTGGAGCAGCAACTTCAGAGTACAGCCAGTCCTCTGGATTCCAGGGCTTCTGCTTGCGAACTGACCCACTCACCAAATCTGTATGCAAGGGCATTCTTAGTCATTATTGGGTGGGCCTGACATGCCCACTACTAGTTGGAGTAGAATAAGGTGAGGCTGTGCCTTGTTCCAAGGAGTGGATGGAGGGCTGGTATGGGCATGGTGGGGAGCTTCTGGGACCATTTGGGTGGGGTCTGAGTCCAGCTCTGGCACCTGTTAGTGGGAAGGTTTCAGGTTAGTTACTTAACACTCATTTCCCCTTTTGTAGACTAAATAACATGGGATCTGTCAGTGTGAGCTGCTTTTAGGGCTGAAGACTAGAGTCCACAGGGGACATGTGCATATATCACACAATCCTAGGAGTATCAAGCATCCTTTTTTTTTTTTTTGGTTTTTCGAGGTAGGGTCTCGCTCTAATCCAGGCTGACCTGGAATTCACTATGTAGTCTCAGAGTGGCCTTGAATTCACAGCAATCCTCCTACCTTTGCCTCCCGAGTGCTGGGATTATAGGCGTGCGCCACCACGCCCGGCTAAGCAATCTTGTTAGTGGTGACTTCCTAAGGTGTAACTAAGTACCCTGAGTAGGGAATCAACCATCTCTGGATGAAGCTTGTTTTGCCAGGTGTTTTCTGGTTTTTATTTGTGCATTCCACTTGCTTGCAGGGTTCCTTGGCTGAGGTCGTGTCCATCAGTAACTTGGGAGTTGCAAAGACAGGCCCAGTGGTGGAGGAGAGTGGCAGTCTCCTCTTGGAGTATGTGAATGGCTCGGCCTGTACCACCAGTGATGGCCGGCTGACCACCTATAGTACGAGGATCCATCTGGTCTGTGGCAGGGGGAACCAGGTAAGTGCTGCCTGTGGGGAGAGGGGGGAAGAGTGAACAGTGCTGGGGTTTAGCATGTACAGGCCTATGCTTTTACTCTACATTAAAGTTACATATATGTGGCATAAAGCTGATTATTTTTCATCACCAGGGACATCAAACCATCATCAGCATTGCTCAACTGTCACCAGATACCATGTCTTTAAAACATTTTTGTGTGTGTGTCAAGAGTCTTTTTTGTGGCCCTAGCTGACCTGGAACAACCTTATCCAGGTTGGCCTCAGATTTGCAGGGGTCTTCCTGCCTTCACTCCTGAGGGCTGGGATTACAGGTATAGACTACCATCCCAGCTCATTTTTAGAACTTTCATCACTCCAAACCCAGTTGCTTTTTGCCAGGTGTTTGAGGTTTATATTTGCATGTTCTCGACTGACTGCCAGTCAGATCTAAGTTCCAAGTGGAGACTGAAAGTCACACTGTTCATCCCATGAGCTACAGTGTCCCTGCAAGGGTTAGTCACAGCGCCCTCTGGCTGTCTCAGAAGAGCCAGCTGCTTCTGGCCTCTGCAGGGAGGGGAGGGCCTTGTTCCAGGTGCCCTGCAGATGGGAAGCTTCTTTGTCCCTTGCGAAAAGCTCTCTAATGAGGGGATGAGACCACTGCTGGCCGAGCACGTCTGTGCTCGCTGAGGACCATGTCCATTCATGGACTGGAGACACTCCCTTGACTGACCTGAACCTGGGCTGCTTGGGAAGGCATCTTAGCCTCCCAGCTGACAAGTGTTGGCCTCATTATCTAGCCCTACCTGGCAGGCTTTGTATCCTGGATGTGAAGACCACCTTTTCTTCTAGTTTCTTGATGTCATTTAGATGCTAGGTAGTTCTAAAAGGTCTCTCAGACCTTCCATTTTCCAGCTTACTTAGTTTTCTGAGTATTTTTTATACTGTCCCTGAGCTCAGCATACCTGCAGGCCTGATGCACAGTATGGCCCCAGGAAGGACTTGTTAGGGAATGAGGAAGGCCAGGTTCAATGAGAATACACCACAGGATGAAGCCAAGTTCGTTCTCACAATGTGGAAGTGGTGTTTGTGTAGAATACACATACACATGCATGTATGTGTGTGGAAGCCAGAGGACAACCTTAAGAATTAAGCTGATTCTCTCATTGTCCTGGACCTCATCAATTAATCTAGAATGTCTAGCCAGTGAGCCCCAGGGATCCTCCCCAGTCCTGGGGTTACAGGCATGTGCCACCACACCAGACTTTTTCATGTGGGTGTCTAGGGTCAAACTCAGGTCCTCATGCTTTTGTGGTAACACTTTACGGCCAGATCCATCTCTCCAGCCCTTGCACTTTGGTGCTTAGGGCTTCTGAGGCTGAGGGTGGGGCCTACAGGTAGAGTGCTCTGGTGGGTGGGGTGTGTGCTAAGTTGAGAAATTACCGCATTTGGGCACAGCACCTGGAGTACAGTGCCACCACCTTCAATAGAGGCAGCAGTCGTGGAATGGGAGCGTGGCACTTTGGGTGGAGATTCCATTTTGAATTGTATGCACAAGTTCCAAGTCATAGTTGCTTTCACCAATCAGAACTCACATCAGTAAACACCTGCCCAACTACAAGGCTCTCCTTGTGCCTGCCTGTTCCTGTCTTTTCTCAGACCATCTCTAACCCTTGACACATAGGCCATTTTGGACTAATCCTAGCTGGTGTGTGTGGTCGTTTCTTTCTGGCTGCTTGTATTCAACTTTGGGTGTGGAGTGTTTTTCAAAAACTCCAGTTTGGATTCAAGCCAAGCTTGGGATCCTATTTACTGCTGGCATGATCTCAACTGTCTTGATAGCCAAGCATGAGAGATGATTTCTCCTCTGTAGGGAAATGAGAACATTGAATTATAATTAGAAAATGCCTATTATGTGTTGATACATAAACACTCTGATGTGTTGGTCTGGTAATGTGTTGGCAAGATTGTTGTCTTCTGACTTTTCCCCTGCACTTGACTTTTCAGAACACCCACCCCATATTCACTTTCAACTGGGAGTGTGTGGTCAGCTTCCTGTGGAACACAGAGGCTGCCTGTCCGATCCAGACTATCACAGATACAGAACAGGTATGTGTGCTCTCTCCTGCCCCTCCCCTTTCTGAACCAGGTATCACACCTGCTCCACATTCCTTTCCTACCCATGGTGCATTGCTCACTGTTGATCTCCTCCCTTGGCTGCTGCATCCTAGTGGACTCTGCTCTCTATCACAGGCAGGGGCTGACCAACTCCAGAACATGTCAGGATCTTGCCTGTGGAATCTTCATCCACAGTTAGCCTACATAGCTGTGGTCTTACTCACACCGTGGTCCCCATTGCTTCATAGTTAGTCCATGTGTTCCTGTGGAATTGACTTGAATGTGTTTCTCTCCTCTTTTGTTTCCAATAGGCTTGCTCTATAAGGGACCCCAACAGTGGGTTTGTGTTTAATCTTAGCCCACTCAACAGTTCTCAAGGATATGTGGTCTCAGGCATTGGGAAAACTTTTGTGGTAAGTGAGACATGATGAATTTCCAGTTTGCTTTCAGACAGAATGACAGTGCATTCAAGTTACCCGCAGCCTGTGATTGGGCAAGCCAGCTGCTCTCAGGGCTTGCCTTGCACCAGCCAGTACCTCAGAGACAAAACCCAGTTTGGGGTGAGGGGATCTGAAGTAATTGCATCACTGCTATGCTGATTCAGACTAGGGACAGCACTCTTCCTGACCCACTGCTTGCTGTGTGTCCAGTAGTCCCCAGAGGAGAAGCAGCGATGTGATACCTAGTTCCTTGTCAGAAATGGCACTTCTGGTCTCATAACTCAGCAGCTTGGGGCAGGCAGGCCAGCAGTCTGCTCCAACAGGCCCTCCAAGTGATTTTGCTTCCCGTTGACTCCAACTGTGTCTGTTTCCTTTGTTACAAATAATGTTTATAAGGGGAATTATCACACAATGTATCTTAAGCATTTATGGGCATAGAGCCACATAAAGAAACCATGAAACTATATGCACTAAACCTTTCAGGAAACTTAGAGGTATGCTTAGTTGTTATCTTACTAACTTTAGGACTTAATGGCTTAAAATGTGGAGAGTATATTAAACCCAATGGGATATTGGGTCCTAGTGATCTTGTCTGTGTAAATCTTAAGGGTGTAATTGAGCCTGTGTGATTCTTGTTGTTGGCCTCCAGTTCAATGTCTGTGGTGCAATGCCTGCCTGTGGGACCTCTGGGGGAAGACCAGCCTTTGGCTGTGAGGCAGGAACCCAGACAGAAGAGCTGAAGAACCTGAAGCCTGAAAGGCCTGTTGGATTTGAGAGGAGCCTCCAGCTGTCCACAGAGGGCTTCCTCACCCTGACTTACAAGGGATCCCCTCCCGCGGACAGAGGTGAGCTCTACTACTTGCTTTTTTTCTAAGTTTCTGTGGTTCTAGAACTGTCTATGAACCTGTTGGCTGGTATGCTTCTAGGGTGCTTGCTACCCTTGTCTCCTGGGTCATGCATGCATTCACACACACGTTGCTCACCTCTTGCTGTCTGCTTGAACCAGGTAGGTATTGTCTTGCACCTCAGGTTCTCAGAGGTTTCTACCCTTGCTTTGTTGCATTTCCTTTAGGTACTGAAACAATATACTGATGGGTGAAAAATTGCCATCTTCCTATATTTATTCTTTCCTCCTATTTTTCCACTCAGTCTTTGTGGTCTCCCCCCTCACTGTATGTAGAAGGTGCATACACACCCCTGTGTGTACTCATATAGAGGCCAGGTGAGGATGTCAAGTATCTTCCTCTATCAGTTTTTCACCCTATTTCCTCGAGATGGATTCTCTCGCTGAACCTGGAGCTGATTCTCAGCAATCCTCCAATCTCTGTCAACCCCCAGTAATAGGGTTACAATCATGCATGGCCATACCCAACTTCTTATATGGGTACTGGGGCTCAAACTTAGGTTCTCTCACTTGCACAGCAAGTGCTCTTACCCACTTAGCCATTATCTCTTCAGCTCCTCTCATAGTTTCTTAATGTTATACATGCTTTACAAGTAAGTGCCCTTAACCTCCGAGCTATCTCCCTAGTCCTGTTACACAGTTTTTACAGCTCTGTCACTCTCTGCTTGCAGAGTATTCTTTTAAAAATAAGATTTATTATTTTTCTATGATGTCATTTTTTGGCTCTAATGTTGAAAATATTCATGATATGGTTGTATTAAAATGCTGGGGAGCATTTGCTATGAGAATCCAGGTCTTGAGTGAATACTGTGGGGTTCATCCCACTTACGTGTGTTACCCAGAGTGGTTCCTTAACCCCTGTCTCTGTTTCCTCCATGTGAAATGGAGATGGCATGCTACCAGCACCACTGTGGATGATCATGCAGCAGACTTCGGCAGATGTGCTAATGAGCCCAGAATGCTTAGCTCAGCACAGCTGCCTCTTGGACCTGGGCTCTGCACTGCACTTGCCACAGCTCCCGCTCTTCCTGCACATACGTTTGCATATGGTCACTCCATGTGGCAGCCGTAGTTTATGAATGTCAATTACATGAGTTTGCTCCCAGCTCAGAGTGCTCCTGTGACTCCACATTATGGCTGGGGAGGGGGGCAGTCAGCACCCCCATAGTGGCTGGGCCTCCAGTGTGATCTCCCCTGCTCTGCCTGCCAGGTCTTACTGTCCTGTGTGCCTTTGTAAATTGGAGGTCCACCGTCAGCCCCTGCCCCCAGTCTCTACTCGTGTTCCTGCCTTCTCCATTTGCTCTTTTTTTTTTCTTTTGTCTGTCTTTTTTTTTTCCATTTGCTCTTGTAGAGAACAGGAGCGAAGTATTTGTTGAGACATCAGGAAATGAGAGTTATACATCTGCTGTCTGATTGATAAATTGACACGAGATTTGATGGCTTTCTGCCAGAGTAAGAATGCCAAGAGCAGGCCCCTGGCCTCAGCTCCTTGTGTCATGCTCACTGGTGCTGAATCCACTGAAGTGTGGCTGCACTCTGTTCAATTCCGACCCCTTCACAGACCCACCACCACCCTGCCATGCTATTTCCAGGATTGCCATGAGGGTCTCCTGTGCTGTCCATACCATTTACTATCCTCTTGCTGTTCCACAGCCACCGCGTTCATCATCCGTTTTATTTGCAATGATGACATTTACCCGGGAACCGCCAAGTTCCTCCATCAGGACATCGATTCTACGAGAGGGATCCGGAACACTTTCTTTGAGTTTGAAACTGCCCTGGCCTGTGTTCCTTCTCTGGTGGATTGCCAAGTAACAGGTGAGGCCTCAGAATGAGTAGACAAGGAAAGAGTGGGAGCGTGAATGTGTGTATGTGTGTGTGTGTGTGTGTGTGTGTGTGTGTGTGTTTCAGTGGATCAACATGTGTGAGTATGTTTATGTTCATTTGTAAAGGTGGCCTGTGTCTTGCTTTATAGGCCACATGGCATGTGCACATTTCTCCTGCTTGATGCCTGGTTCTATAATATACTGTATCCTGACGGGACCCGGGCATACAGTGGGGGTTTAAGCTCTGGTCCCGGACTAGGTGCTGCTTAAGACCTGAGAAGAAAACTACTTCATGTGGAAGGAAGGAAAAAAGGGAGAGGTCCTAGAGCTCCTTCAGCTGTGCCCCTGATGTAGGCCATGTCCCTCAGCCCTCAGGCCCTGGGCAGCTCTATGACAGGGACAGTTTGGAAGGATGTGTTTATGTAGGCCAAGCCTCCTGTGGGTTTCCTTGTGTCCTGTAGTTTGGGGTGTCCCATATGTATTTTGATGGCTTTTACTTGGTGGGGACCTCGAGGGGTCAGCGCTAATGAGAAAGTAGGTTTGCTAGTGTATTCCCTTATGCTGTAGACCCAGCTGGAAATGAGTATGACCTGAGTGCCCTGAGCACAGTCCAGAAGCCCTGGACTGCTGTGGACACCTCGGTGGATGGGCAGAAGAGAACCTTTTACCTGAGTGTCTGCAACCCTCTCCCTTACATTCCCGGATGCCACGGTGAGCTCATATCTGCAGTCATTCTGTGTATGGATTGCTGGCGGAGGATTTGTGTCAAGGTCAACCCCTTCTCTCTCACCACATCCCTGTCTTCTTAGGGAGCGCTGTGGGCTCCTGCTTGGTGTCAGAAGACAACAGCTGGAACCTGGGTGTGGTGCAGATCAGTCCTCAGGTTACAGCGAATGGATCCCTGAGCATCCTGTATGTCAACGGTGACAAGTGTGGAAACCAGCGCTTCTCTACCAGGATAATATTTGAGTGTGCGCAGACATCGGTATGTGTGCACATATGCCATGAGGGCTTTGTCTGTGGTTGGTTCTTTCCCCTTTAACCTTAGAATCTCCTTTTGAAACTTACCTGTGTGTTTTCATGGATTTGAGGCCTTGCTGTGTGTGATTAGGAGCGTCTATTTCCCCAGGTGTTAGATGTTTCATAAGTGCTGTATGTTTGCTTCATGGAGGTTAATGATTAAATATTAATGGTAACTATCATTTGCCTACTCTTATTTTATATCTATTTATTCATTTAGATTTTTTTGAGGTAGGGTCGCACTCTAGCCCAGGCTGACCTTCCTATCACTCTGAAGTCTCAGGGTGGCCTCAAACTCATGGTGATCCTCCTACCTCAGCTCTCCCTATTGCTGGGATTAAAGGCATGTGTCATCACTCCTTGCCTTAGCTTTTTTTTTTTTTTAATTTTAATTTAATTAAGTGGAAAACATTAAGCAGTCGTTTTCTGTTGCAGGGCTCACCCATGTTCCAGCTCCTGGTTGACTGTGAGTACCTGTTTGTCTGGAGAACAGTGGAGGCCTGTCCTGTGGTCAGAGAGGAAGGTGAGCCCTGGGTCTCTTCTCTGGAGTAGAGTAGTGACACTGAACAAGAGGCTTCTTAGCTAGGCAGCCCAGGATAATGTCTGCTATGTGTGGGCATCCTTTCATCTTGAGCTCTTCAACTCTGCAAGCCTTTCTCTCATGTGCCTGGATTCATGGCTTCCTGTGGCTTCTCACACTTGAAATCAATAACCTGGTTCAGAATGGTTTGTTTGTTGAAATTGTAGGCTGTCCTCAAAGCCGTCAGCCAGGCATTTTATTTCATCTAAACAAATAAATGTGGAGGAAGCTTTTTATATCCATTTATATCCTAACTGATTAAAATTGCAAAATTTGAGCTGTACAGACGACTCAGTGGTTAAAGGCACTTGTTTGCAAAGCCTGACACCCACATTTGATTCCCCAGTACCCTCAGAAAGCCAGCTGCACAATGTTGTATGTGTCTGGAATTCTTTTGCAGTGGCAGAAGGCCCTGGTGTGCCTATAATCTCTCTTTCTCTGATAGATAAACAAATAAATGTATTTTTAAAATTATAAAGTTTTGCCAGGCCTGATATATAGACCTCTAATCCAGCTAGTTGGTAGGCTGAGGCAGGAAGACTCAAATGTTTAAGGCCTGCCTGCCTGCCTGGCCTACGAGTTCAAGGGAGCTTGGGTAACTTAATGAGATGCTGTCAAAATAAAAAAGTAAAGAAGGGCTGAGGATATAGCTTATTGGTAGAGCTCTTGTGTAACATGTGCTAGGTCTTAGGTTCAGTTCCTAGGACTGACACATACACACACACACACACACATACACACACACACACATATACACATATGCTTGGCATGAAAGTATGAATGCATGTGCAGCAACATTTGCCCTTGGTTTTCTGTGTATTCTTGAAGGAGACAACTGCCAGGTGAAGGACCCCAGGCATGGCAACTTGTATGACCTGAAGCCCCTGGCCTTCAATGACACCATTGTGACTGCTGGCGAGTACACCTACTACTTCAGGGTCTGCGGGAAGCTGTCCTCCGCTGTCTGCTCTGTCCAAGACAGGTCCAAGGTGGTCTCATCATGTCAAGAAAAGCAGGGGCCTTTGGGATTTCAGAAAGTGGCAGGTACCATTGTTTTCCTTCTTCAGTTGCCAAAGACTAGAATTAAAAAGTTAACTGTCACATGGACGGTCATATTTCTCTCAAGTGGGAAGAATGTGAACTTGTGGAGAATGTTCTGATGCTCCATGGTCTTAAGCAGAGTACTTACTGAAGAATGTGATCAGAGGGTGGTATTGACCTTAAGGTCATACTGTTTTCCTTCATGTCAGCTTGAGACACACTACACAGTAATAGGTATGTTCAAGTGGTACTTTCTAGAGCTGAATCAAAGGGACACGTTCAGTGTGAGGCTTTTGGCCATATAACTGACAGCTGTTCAGTGTGGCGCTGCATACCTGTGATCCCAGCACTCATGAGCCTGACGCAGGAAGTCTGTTAATTTGAGGCCAGCTTGGGCTGTGGCTTCACAGAGAAACCCTATCTCAAAAACCCTCAAATAATCCCCACAAATCAAATACAGTAATGGACTGTGCAGGACTGCTCATCTCCCGTGTGATCTCCACTTTGAACCAGATTTGAATCAGTTTAAGAACTTCAGCTGCTGTGGTGGGTATGGGTTCCATAGGAGCTGTAGAGGAAGGATAGCCGTTAGGTTGCAGAAGGCTGACATCACGATGCTTATGGCTCCTTCCTCCTGCAACTGTGGTGATGAGTTTTGTTCTCCTGTCCTGTGATGTGGCCAGGGCTGGATGGCCAATGCCGAAGGCCAGGGGAGCTTTATCCCCTGACTTCTGACTGTCTGGGTAGGGGGTGTGGTAGGATTGCCAACGCGGCCCAGCAAATCTTGCACTGATCTCATTAGACAAACTTCTTGAACAGGCCTCCTGACTCAGAAGCTGACTTATGAAAATGGGCTGCTGAAAATGAACTACACTGGGGGGGACACCTGCCACCAGGTGTATCAGCGCTCTACCACTATCTTTTTCTACTGTGACCGGAGCACGCAGAAGGTGAGCCTGAATGACTTCTAGAGGAGTCTCCTGCCCTCCTGGTGCTCTAGAATGGCTCTTCCCTCAGGGCTGATACACTCTGCCTATAACCTAGGTTAAAATACATCATTTATAGGAAATGTGTTAAAGACATCTTATATGTCTTAATGGATATAGCCATCTGTTACTGTTTCCTCCTAAAACTTGAAAATGTGTTTATCTGTGTTCATCTTCACCTTTCCAGCCAGTGTTTCTGAGAGAGACTTTAGACTGCTCCTACTTGTTTGAGTGGCGAACACAGTATGCCTGTTCGCCTTTCAACGTGACGGAGTGTTCCTTCAAGTAAGTGTGTGTGTTGGTGGGGGAGAGGTGGTAATCTTCGGTTGGTCAGAACAACCTGGCATGATTTTGCTTTAGTGGCTAGTGGTCTGGATTAGGTTACTTCCTCGACCGCCACTCTCTGAGTCCGTTTTGTGCCAGATGCACATGAGGGTGTGATTGGAACAGGAGCAGGGCACAAGAACCACCCTAGTTCCCAGGGTACATGAGTAGAATGGGCCAGAGCCTACATTTTGCCTGTTCCTCAGATAGTGTCCTTTCCCCTAATCCCTTACAATGTGGAGAGGGTAATGGAGGGACACATGGAGGTATGGCGGGTAACCCCTACCCTGCTGACTTTTCCAGTCCTTCTGGTCCTTTGATCCCTTTGTTCCCCAAGACCCCAACATTCTCCCTAGATAGGCAAAGATCTGCCTCGTGAGTGGGTTTCCATTGACTCACTCAGGAACATGTTGTGTCCCCTCCCTGCTTCTGCATTGTAGAGGGACATGCCTCTCCATGGAGAGTGGCGTCGTTACTGCACACTGTCCTAGGGAAGATGCTGTGGTTTCTGTTTTCCTGTAGCCTACTGTGAACATCATATATGTTTTTCTGCTCCACGAATTTATTACTGATGTACATCATCTACTTATATATCCCAGGAACTAAGGTGGCTCTTGTCTGATCTCACCCTCATGTCAAGAAACAATCAGGCACAGAGATTTAAGGGTACTCTTCACATGCCATAGTTGTCAGAACTTCCTGCAACTCTAGGTGGCACAAACACCTCTGTCTGGTATCTTCTCACTATTTTATAGATGAAAGTTGTGTCTGGGGAGAAGGTTGGTAGCAGGAAGCAGGACTCCATCCATACAGTGTAGCCTTTGCACATAACTCACGCACATCTCCTGCATACAGTAAACCATCTTTGATTACTTAGGATGCCTACTGCAGTGTGGTGCTAGGTAAATAACTGGTATACTATAAAGCCGGGGTGTTGGTGTAAAGATGCAATTTCAACACTGGGGAGTCTGAAGCTGGAGAAGCTCAAGCAAGGTCAGCATAGAACCTGCCACAAACAAACTCCCAAACAAATAGTGGAAAAGAAAAAAAGATCTGTTCATGTTTAGCACAAGTATAATTGCTTTCTAAATGTTTGAATTCACAGTTGTTTGAGCCCATGGATATTGGGGGCCAACTGTCACCCACTGATGCTTGGCTCTCTCTCCTGCCCTTCCTGTCTTCTTCTAACCTCTCCCTTTCCTTTCCTTGCCCCTCCCCTCCCCTTCCCTCTGCCTCTGGCTTGTCTGCTGTCATTCCTCACACTGGCTGTCTTTGGATGTTAGACTCACTCTGAACTCTTCTTCCCTTCCCCTCAGCTGGTTTTGCCTGATTCTTGCTCTCCTCCTCCCCTGCTTGCAGCTCTGCATGGGCTCTCAGCAGCCTGCCTGCCTCTGCCCTTGTAGCACACTGTACTTGTCCAGCAGCGTAATGGACTGTCTTTTGAAAGTATCAGGTAGACTTACCACTCTGGCTGAGGTCTGCCAATGTAGTGTCCACCAATCACATTTGGAGCTCTACACTGAATTTCAAGGTAGAGTCTCGCTCTAGTCAAGGTTGACCTTGAACTCACAGCAATCCTCCTACCTCTACCTTCTGAGTGCTGGGATTAAAGGTGTGTACCACTAGACTGTCTTAGACTGAGGTTCTTACTGTGACTAAAGACCATAGCTGTTATTGCTGTTTGGTCATGGCCACACCCTGCTGTCACTACCCCTTTGCCCAGCCACTGTCCTCTTACTCTCCTGTGAACATGGTGGGCTCACAGTGCTCTTGCTCTTGCTGTGTCTGCTGTTGCCAGGACGTTGGCAGTTCTGTTTCCTTCAGGCTTTGTTCAGACTTCACCTTTTCAGTAAAGCCTTTTCTGATGCCTTTTACTTAAGTTTTACCCAAATTCAGTCCGTCTTCCCCACTTTTTAGAACTCCAGATGCATGCACCACTTTGTGCAGCTGGCTTTATGTGAATAATGGGGAATCAATAGAACCAGCAGGCTTTGTAAGCAAGCACCTTTAACCATTGGCTATCTCCCAAGCCCTTTCTGCTTTAAAAATCTGCCATTCAGCTTTTATTTTTGCTCTCTAATGTACATTTAAAAATTATCTTGTGCTCGCTTTGGCAGCACATATACTAAAATTGGAACGATACAGAGAAGATTAGCATGGCCTCTGCACAAGGATGACACGCAAATTCGTGAAGCATTCCATATTAAAAAAAATTATCTTAGAGCCAGGTGTGATGGCATACAGTTCTAATCCCAGCATTGAGCAGTGGAGAGAGGTGGCTCCTTGGAGCTCACTGGTCAGCCAGTCTAGCTTACTCGGTGAGCTCTAGGCCAATGAGAAGGCCCTGTCTTTAAAAAGGAATGATACCTAAGGTTGTCCTCTGGCTAATCCACGCATGTATTTTATTCATGGTTATTTTCTTTCACTAATAATGTCTGTAAACTTCATAAGAGTGACAGTTTTTTGTGTTTTATTCAGTCAGCATCCACAGCTTAGTGCCTTTTTTTTTTTTTAAATGTACTTTTTCCTCTCTGAGTGCTCAGACCTGTTGAAGTGGGGAAGGGCCCACCTGCCTTTCTGGACCTGGCACTCTGTAGTGGTAGAATGCATCCTGTCTTGCTCACATGAGTATTGTCCATGGCCATGATTGATTCTTGGTAATCACTCATGTCAGGATGTGTCATGATGGACCTTCATGCTGACAGAAAGTCAACACAAGCCTGGGTTTATTCCCTTAATCTTGGATGGCTTCAGGTCCAAATATCAGGTAGTCTGGTGGGGCAGCTTCTGGAATAAGTGACCATGGTGTCTATGCTCCGATTGTCAGCTGCCCACTCCTGTTGGCTAGTGTGCTGGCCCCACTTCTCAGGGCATAGCCCGTGTGTGGACAGGCTTTCCCAGAGTTGACTTTTTAAGGTAATACTTGATTTTGTTAAAGTCAGTCTTTGAGTCTGAACTCAGTTGCATTGTTACTATAAAGTGTGAAGTTTTGACCCTTATTAAGACATGATTCATAGGACGTCAGGTAAATATTGACACACTGAGCCTTTCTGAGGACAATGTTAACCCTCCACCTAACCTGACCCTGGCCACGGTGTTCTCTTCCTACAGGGACAATGCTGGGAACTCCTTTGACCTCTCCCCATTGTCAAGGTACAGCGACAACTGGGAAGCTGTGACCAGGACAGGGGCCACCGAGCACTACCTCATCAATGTGTGCAAGTCCCTGGCTCCGCAGGCTGGCGCTGGTGAGCAGCCTCTCTCTAGGTTTCTGTTTTTGGTTGGTAACCAGCATGAGTCTTGTGGGAAAGGAGGAGTAGGAGTGTCTTTGATGGGAAGGATGTGGCCAGGAAGCAGCAGGGGAAGAAGTTCAGGGTCCTGGTGATAGGTGATGGTGATGCCTCTCCTGGGCACATAGACCTTTTCCAAGCATGAGGAGATTTCAGATCCTAGGGCTGAAGCGGAGACCGGAAGTCAGGTGTCCACTTGCAGGGAATTCCTGCTGTAGTTTTCAAGTTGTTAACTCCTCTTCTAGAAGTGAGATACACTATTCCCATGGCATGGATGGGATATTCGAAATCATTTAAAACACATGATCAATAAAATTATATGCAAATGTAAGTGTCTTTTCTTCACTTTGCAAAAAAATAAAGCTAAGCTTTGACATATACAAAAACAACTTTGGGTATAGAACTCTTGTTAAAGTATTCAACTAGATACATGATTTATGGCATTTTACATAATAACTTGCTTGAACAAAAAAACCATAGCAGTTGAACTCTTACAGTGGTATAGAGCATGGCCTAACAGTCCCCATGGGGAGACCTGGGTGAAGAGTCACATGCACTTGAGTGTTTCCCTTTGTGTCAGCATCCTGAGGGCTCAGCATTCCTCCTGTATAGAATTCTATAGACAGTGATTTTCTGCCAGCCACAATCTATACACACAGGATTAAACAAGCACATGGGTGGGATGAGAGCGCTTACTGTGCCTCTCAGCTTCTTGCTTGCTCAGAGAGGATGTGTGTAGCATGCTTTTCTCTTTTAGAGCTGTGTCTTCAAGAGTAAGCTGGTGGTGGCACCTTTTTTTTAAAAAAATATTTTATTTCTTCATTTTCAAGCAGAGAGATACAGAGAGATAGATAGATAGAGAGAGAGAGAGAGAGAGAGAGAGAGAGAGAGAGAGAGAGAGAACACACCAGGGCACCACCTTATGGGTCTGGCATATGTGGGTCCTGGGGAATTGAACCCAGGGCCTTAGGCACTGGAGGCAAGTGCCTTAACCAGTGAGCCATCTCTCCAGCCCAGTGGCACCTTTTAAGTACAATCCCAGTGGGACTTCCATTGTTTAACATTCCCAAGGGTGATGCTTTTTTTTTTTTTAAATGGATTAGTGCTTTTTTATATTTATTTATTTGCAAGCACAGAAAGACAGAGAAAGAGACAGAGAGAATGGGTGCAACCGTGGCTTTTAGCCATTGCAAATGAATCCCAGATGCATGTGCCACTTTGTACATCTGGCTTTACGTGGGCACTGGGGAATCGAACTCCAGTTGTTAGGTTTTGCAGGCAAGTGCCTTAACCATTGAGCAATCTCTCGAGCCCTGTTTTTTTTTTTTTTGTTGTTGTTGGTTTTTTTTTTTCAAGGTAGGCCCAGGCTGATGTGGAATCTACTAGTCTCAGGGTGGCCTTGAACTCATGTCACTCCTCCTACCACTACCTCCCAAGTGCTAGGATTAAAGGTGTGCACCACCACGCCAAGCTGCATCCTTGACATGGCTTGAGGTCATGGTTCACTCCCCCTTGCTGTGCTGGGCAAGCTGTGGTCCCACATTGATATAGGACTGGGTCAGGATGGATGGCGTAGATATCTGGGAAGTAGGAGTTCCTGGTAAATTAATGAATGGAGATGATAAATGCTCAACTGGTATAATCAAGATATTCTGGCATCCTCGTGCACGTGTAGGGGTCAGTTCTTGGGTTCCTGTCCTACCACACCTCACACCTGCTCTAGCCCACAAAACTCACGGGATGTCAGTGTGGATCAACTGTGGGGGAGAACAGAAGTGGGTGCTGGGCAGTGACAGTGAGGAGCATGGTGCGAGGCTCTGCTAGTCCTGGTAGGTCAAGATGCTCTCCACTGTGGTGGAAACTCTTCATTGTGTCTTTGTGTTTCAGAGCCATGTCCTCCAGAGGCTGCTGCGTGTCTGCTGGATGGTTCCAAGCCTGTGAACCTTGGCAGGGTGAAGGACAGTCCTCAGTGGACAGATGGTGGTGTGACTGTCCTGAAGTATGTAGATGGTGATTTGTGTCCAGACAAGGTTCGGAAAAGGTCAACCACCATCCGCTTCACCTGCAGTGAGAACCAAGTGGTGAGTTAATTGCTTTTCCACCCTGTTTCCTTGGGGGGGCAGTTGAAAGGCCCAGGAGGACACCGCAGTGGTGTGTACTGGGTTGTTCTTCATTATGGGGAACGTGTATCCCCTCTGGCTCCTTGGGCACTTAGCCCTCAGTTCCAGGCATGGAGTTAGTTGGTTGTCTTTAAAGCTTGAATTGGAGCCCTATAGATCCTGTCTTTGCAGGCCTGACTTGGGAAGAGGAGCAGGCCAAAGGTGGCTCCTGCACTTCCCAGCTCTCTCCACTAGGACCCCAGCAGGCCTGTCTTCCTCTGAGCTCTGTCCCTCTGTCAGGTGAAGGTGGCTGGTTGGCTTCTCTCTGGGATCGAGGAGCCCCTGTGCTGCTCTAGGTCATGGTGATGAAAGTGCAGCCATGTTGAAGAGCAGGGTCTGGCTGGAGCAGCCCTTTCTATGCTTCCCTGTGTGACTATGGCTGTGGTGAGGAAATCTTGGTTAAGGGTGCTCCAGAGGCCAGGCTTCCCTCCAGTGGTGCAGCAGCTGTGGCGCCCTTCGAGGTTGTAGGGCTTTGCAGGACTCTGAGCTGCTGGGCCAGTTCACCTGGCCTCATCTCATCTCTGAGGGAGCCCATGCCTGCTGGCCTGGAAGGTGAGGGCTCTGTGCCTTAGTGCCCAGAAGGTAGGATTATAGAGTGGGGGCTTGGGGCCTTTGTAAGAAGGAGAGAGCTGCTGAGTAAATGGGCCCAGTTTCATGTTGGTTGGAAGTGCCTGAGCAAGCCATACACGAGTGCCCCAAAAGGGTCAGTAGGATTAACGACCAGTTCTTAGTTCTGAATTGCCTCAGTGAGTGCTTACCAGAGCCTCCTTTGCCTGGCTCCCCAGGGCTGTCCTTTGTGTTCCTATAGCTAGCTAGTCTCTGTACCCTGGCTATTTTGCTGACTTTCTCCTGTGTGTCCCACAGGACACTTCTTCACCCTCTGTTTTTTGACTTGACCTTAGTAGGAACACTCTAGAAATGTGCTTGTAGAGTTTTGTAGAATGGCTTTCCCTGGGCATGGGTGAGAATTGCCCCTGCCCCCACCGTCTCATAAGATGTGGGGTTTTGTCTGCTTGTTTAGAATTCCAGGCCACTGTTTGTCAGCGCCGTGCAGGACTGTGAGTACACCTTCTCCTGGCCCACAGCCACCGCCTGTCCTGTGAAGAGCAGTATGCATGATGACTGCCAGGTCACCAACCCCAGCACAGGTGAGCGGCACACAGAGGCATGGTGGGCAGTAGTCCAGTGCGCAAGGCAGGTGAATTCTGTGGCATGTCAGTGTTCTGGCCTTTTCTTAGGCAGAGGCCAGCCTGATTTCTCTTGCTGGTTTCTGTCATCCTGTGAGAGGTGTGTTCTTGGCTGGCTTTACCAAGACAGACCATCAGCCACACCAGCTCTAATCTATCCAGAACTGGCCACTTTTCAAAGCCAACCTGACAACCTACCCAAAGGCCTCTGCCCTCTGGTGGCAGCACTGGTGCTTGGAGACATTCCATCAACTTCTCCCCAGACCTGCAGGAATCCTGGTGGTGTGCAAATGGGTCCTCTCATGAATTTGAGGACTAAGTTATATGACAGGAGACTTGCTTGTCTGAGAGTGCTGGTGAAGAGTTGGGGGAGGAGTCAGTAGTTCCCAAATGTGATCCATGTGAGCTTGCTGGTGGTGACAGTCTTCCTGAGTCAGACTCCCTGAAGTCATTATGCCCCTCTCATCCCTTCCACCTTGCAGGACACCTGTTTGATCTGAGCTCCTTAAGTGGGAGAGAAGGCTTCACAGCTGCTTACAGTGAGAAGGGGCTCGTCTACATGAGCATCTGCGGGGAGAATGAGAACTGTGCCCCCGGTGTGGGTGAGTGCTGTGGCCTCTCCTGTCTTGCATGACTGCTGTCCCTGGGACTGCCTCAACCTGACTACTGCTTGCTAGAGGTAGAGACAAGAAGGGCCAAGACTGCCACTGTCACCTCCTGCAGCAGTCAGGAGACCAGGGGCTGTGTGATGAAGTAAAGCTAGACAGCACACTTACAGTGACAAGTTCTAGCTCTGGATCTGCAGGACTTTTTTTTTTTTCCAGAAAATTAACTACTGACCCCCTAACAGTGCTTTCTCCCTCCTTCCATGTGTGCAGGAGCCTGCTTTGGACAGACCAGGATCAGTGTTGGCAAGGCCAGCAAGAGGCTGAGCTATGTGGATCAGGTTTTGCAGCTGGTGTATGAGGAGGGGTCTCCATGTCCCTCCAAGACTGGGCTTCGGTACAAGAGTGTGATCAGCTTTGTGTGCAGGCCCGAGGCTGGGCCTACCAACAGACCCATGCTCATCTCCCTGGACAAGCAGTCCTGCACGCTTTTCTTCTCCTGGCACACACCCCTGGCCTGCGAGCAAGTGGTGAGTGGAGGTAGAGAAGTGCCTTTTCCCCTCCAGCTACACCAGGCTCCTGCTGTTCACTGGTCCCCAGCACCTACCAGCCAGCCTGGCCCCCAAGTAAAGCACCCAAGGCTATGTATATGTAGATCTCTAGAGGTCTTCATCTTCCCTTTCTGCTTTTCTCCTTGTTCATCTTCCAAACTAGCTAGAGCTGATCTCCAGAACCCACTATGTCCCCCAAGCTGGCTCAGACTTGTAACATTCTGTCTTAGCTTCTTGAGTGCTGGGGTTCCAGGCAATGTTCCACTACACTCAGCTTTAGCTTTTAACTTCTTATAGGTGGTAATGGTTGTCAGATAATTTTTTTTTCAGACTCAAATGTGGTTTTTCCTGTTTACAGACAGAATGTTTTGTGAGGAACGGAAGCTCTATCATTGACTTGTCCCCTCTCATCCACCGCACTGGTGGTTATGAAGCATATGATGAAAGTGAGGATGACACCTCAGACACCTACCCTGATTTCTACATCAACATCTGCCAGCCACTAAACCCCATGCACGGAGTGGCCTGTCCTGCTGGCTCTGCAGTGTGCAAAGTTCCTGTCAACGGGCCCCCCATAGTAAGTGTGCAGAGTTAAGGGTCAAGAGACTGTTTGCAGGAGTCTAGTGCTGACCTGCATGTTCTCACCTTGCTTCGTGCTTGGCTCTGAAGGTTGTGCTTGAACTTCTAGCCAGTAGTGGTGGCCAGGAAGTATGAGTGATGCATAAAAATGTCAACACATGTCCAGGTATGCTTTTTGATACCCTATTAGGAACCTCAGGCTTGACCCTGATCAAGAGACAAAAGTGGAAAGGGAGGCAGAGGTAGGAGGATCGCCATGAGTTTAAGGCCACCCTGAAACAACATAGTGAATTCCAGGTCAGCCTGGGCTAGAGTGAGACCCTACCTTGAAAAACCTTTTAAAAAAAAGAAGTAGAGGAGAGATGGCTCAGCAGTTAAGGCACTCAGCTCCAGTGCCTAAGGCCCTGGGTTCAATTCCCCAGTATCCACATAAGCCAGACCCACAAGGTGGTAGCCCTGGTTCTCTGTCTCTCTGTCTCTCTGCCTGAAATGAATAAATAAAATATTAAAAAGAAAAAAGAAGTAGAAATTGCTTCTTGTCTGGAATCCTTTTCTTACATTGTCAGAGCATTTAGGAACATGAGCACTTTCTGTGCAAAGGGTTAGGATCAGCATGCCAATAGCTGAATATTCTGGTGCGTATGTGTACATACATGTGTGTTCCTGTATATGAGCGGGGGCCTGCACATACCACGGCATGGCTTATGGAGATCAGAGTACAGCTTTCAGCTCTGTCCTCGCTGCTGTACTTCCTGTGAGGCAGGGTTTATCATGACCTCCCTCTGCTATTGTTCTTTCTGCTGCACTCAGAGAGCTTCTGGGAAATTCTCCCGTCTCTGCCTCCCATCTCACTGTCAGAGGGCTGGGTTTACAGAAGCCTGCAAAGGCTTCCAGCCTTTCCCATGGGGTCTGAGGCTCTAACTTGGGTATTCAGGTTTGAGCAGTGATCACTATCCACTTAGTCATCTCCCCAGCCCCAGCTAACACTTTTTAGTATACATTTGAATCTTTAAAAAATTGCTTCCTTAAATTATGTTTATATTTTTTCAAGTCCTTGGGATGCTTTAGTACTGAAAATGTATTTTGTTTGTGAAACTTGTTTTTTATTTAAACATTTCAATAGTGAGTTCTGTTGTGGGACATCCAAGTATCCCTTTAAAAGGTGGATGTGGTGTGGAAAACTGGAGCCGAGAAATGTTGGGAGGGGGGCCTGGAACTCCAGAGCTGACAGCTAGGAGAGGACTGGGCACCTTCACAGGCCAGTCTTAAGCATGCCCGTAGCAATCTGAGCAGGCAGTTTAGAGATGGAAGCTGTGAATCATAGGCCAGTCTTCAGGGTTCTGCTTGGCCATGCCTTGTCAGGCTTCAAACATTTCCTCTCAAATGTTTTCATTGTAGAAGTTATTCTGTCATATGGTCTGAAAACCCCACAGAAGCTATTGAGCTGTACAGCTGAAAACAAAGTCATGAGAAGCACACACTCATATATTCACATTGATGCATCTATGCTTGCATATATGCACACATGCTTACACGCAGATTCATACACATACACTCCCACAGATGTATACATAACTGTCACATACATATTTCCTAGCTGTTTTCTTTCTTTTTTTTTCTTTGTTTACTCAAAAATAATTGGTAAAGAGCTACTGTGGGTTGGTGGCTATGCTAAGCAATAAGATTTTGTGAACAAGACCTGCTCCTTCTGAAGACATAGCCAGCAGGCACCTCTGAGCCAAGTAAGGGCATGCTCAGGGCAGCGTGGGACAGGGAGGAGACAGCAAATGATGCCCAGGCCCTGGCCTTCCATGGTCAAGTGTGGGACTGTGGCATCCTTGCTATGACTGCAGAGAAAAAAATTTATTTTTTTTATTTTTGAGTGTGTGTGTGTGTGTGTGTGTATGTGTATGGGCATGCCAGATTCTCTTCCTGTTTCAAATGAACAACTGCCCGGTTTTGCATGGCTGACTGAGGAATTGAGCCCAGTCTGGCAAGTTTTACAAACAAGTTCCTTTACCTGCTGAGCCATCTGCCCACCCCTGAGAGAGAAATTCCTATTGCTCAGAACCCGAGTGGTACCAGACTAATAGCAATGGCTCTCAGTCCACTAACCTTGGGAGCAGCTGATTTCTTGAATGCTGTTGGCTTTATTTTGCTTTAGGACATTGGCCGGGTCACAGGTCCTCCGATATTCAATCCTGTAGCAAATGAAATCTACCTGAACTTTGAAAGCAGCACTCCATGCTTAGTGGACAGATCTTTAAACTACACCTCCCTCATCGCATTTCACTGCAAGAGAGGGGTCAGCATGGTGAGTATGCCACCTGTTACCTGTGGGCCCACGAGCCAGGCTGGGCAACTAGACAGGACGTTTCAGTTGGAAGTGGTAACCTGTACTCAGAATCTCTTCCTTGGGAAGTGCTGAGGTAGGAGGATCTCTGTGAGTTCCAGGCCAGCTTGAGACTACATAGTGTCCCAGCCCCCAGACATAGCAGAATGGACAACTGGTTTGAGAGGATGGCCATGCTTGCTGCTGATAATAACCCCCTCCCCCTTCTTACTAGGAGCCTGCAGCACAGCATGTGGAGCTCTTCTTACGTCTAGGGCAGCCTGCAGTTAGCAAGGAAGTGGTAGGCCCACAAGGCAGTCACTATCTGTTCCATGAGCATCGGTTCCTGCCCAGTGATCCCCAGAGAGCGGCCGCTATGGCTGCCAGCTCCATTGGTCTGCTGACCATAAGCTCTCCTCTCCTCTCCTAGGTGCAGCATGTGACGGGGGCACATGGCTCCAGCACTTGCCAGGCAGAAGGATGATATACTAACTTCAGCCCTGTGTGTGTGCATGTGTGTTTAACTTTTTTCCCCACTCTAGTCCAGGCTGACTTTGAATTTTCTATGTAGTCCGGGCTGGCCTAGAACTCCCAGAGCTCCTTCTACCTGTGCCTTCCAAGGAGTGCTGGGATTAGAGGTGTGCACCACTAAATCTGGCTGCCTTGAGTTTTTTTAAGACCTATGCTGTGTTGGCCACAGGGAACTCCTAAGCTGATAAGGACCAGTGAGTGCGACTTTGTGTTTGAGTGGGAGACACCAATCGTCTGTCCTGATGAAGTGAAGACAGAGGGCTGTGCCCTGACAGACGAGCAGCTGCTCTACAGCTTCAACTTGACCAGCCTTTCCAAGAGCACTTTCAAAGTAAGGCCCTGTCCCATAACCTGACAGCCCCTCACCTGGGCTGTATGAGAATCCGATGACCCAGTAGGCAGGCGGTAAAATTCCAGGTCCCAATTAGAGAAAAGGTAAGATGATGGCTCAGAGACCTGAATACGTCCACATGTCCTTGGTACAGGGCAAGATCAGTGTGGCCAGCAGAAATCCACAGGGAATTCCTCTTAGTTACCAACCTGGATACCCACAGAGGCAATCAGTGACTGAATGCTGTGTTGGAGCCCCTGGCTTGTGTATTTGCTGGTGGGGGGGGGGCTGGGGACCTGCAGTGTCAGTGAGCGTGATGTCATTGACGGCTAAGTCTATAGCCCACATCAGTATTACCAAGTCATTCCATTGTGTGACCTGAGCAATGAGGCATAGCACCTCCCTGAGAACAATAGCTTCTCGAGGATGAGTTCTAGATTCTGCTAGAGTCTGGCACCTGAGGTCCTGGGATGGAGGCCTGTGCACAACCAACTTCTCATGATCAAAGGAATCTACCTGGAGAACCATCCAGGCATTCCTTGTTGAAGCAGGTAGGGAGCCCAGGGCCCTGAGCAGGCACTGGGATGTGAACTACATCGATGGTTGCCTTCTCACCTGGAGCCTCAGGTGCCAGTAGTCCATTTCCAGCCTCTGTTCATAACTGCGCCTGCTGCTTGTCTACACAGGTGACCCGAGACTCTCGCACATACAGTGTGGGGGTTTGCACTGCAGCTGCTGGCCTAGATGAAGGAGGTTGCAAGGATGGCGGTGTCTGCCTGCTCTCTGCCAACAAGGGGGCATCCTTTGGGCGGCTGGCATCGATGCAACTGGATTATAGGCACCAGGATGAAGCGGTCATTCTGAGTTACGTCAATGGTGACTCTTGCCCTCCAGGTAAGTGTTGAGTTGAGGAATGCTGCTTGGAATCTATGAGTGCCTCCCTCCCTCCTGGACTAAGCCTGGAAATCCTGCATTCTGTCTGTTGCTTACTGAGTTTGGGCAGGTGAATCCTGGCTGTCAGGTTCCTGACTTAGGGTGGGGGGTATGGGCAGCTTCTTTAGGAGCTCATTGTTGGGCATTCTTTGGAGTGGTGCTTACTGAGGCACAGCTGACACAGTACTGAACTGAGCCTGGATTGTCCCAATGTTCTTCCTCCTTCCAGAAACTGACGACGGTGAGGCCTGTGTCTTCCCCTTCATCTTCAAAGGGAATAGCTATGACGAGTGTGTTGTGGAGGGCCGAGCACGGCTGTGGTGCAGCAAAACTGCAAACTATGACCGCGACCACGAGTGGGGCTTCTGTAGAGAAAGTGAGTGGACACTCTGGTTGGGTGGCAGGTCCTGGTTCTCTGGATGCACCATTTGTCCCTAGACCTTTGTGGGTGCCCCAGTTAACTAAGGCAGTGATTGTTGAATGAGTTATTTCCTGTTGGGGATGTTTTCCACAGAGAAACATTTTTAACTGCCTGTGGGACCACAGGGCAACTGTATACGTAAGCCACAGTGGGACTGTGCTGAGAATGCAGATTCTGTCGGCTGCTTTGTGCTGGGTGATCAACTAGGCTCACTCACTAATTGGAGGGACTTGGCTTCACGTACCAGTATTCACCCTGGTGGTTCAAATACAGCTAAGCCAGGTTACTGCCTATTGTGGGTCTGCTTGGTGGCTAGTGAGTGTTCAGGGTAAGCAAGGGGCTCAATCATTACCATTCTCCATGAGACCTAGGGGTGGGAGGGGGTTGAGGTGGCTGGAAGAGCCTGAGATGTTTTATGGTGAGCCAAATTTAATACCCTGACGCTTGTCTAGAGACTGCTGGAGAAGAGTGTCACAAATGCATGAAAAATTGTATAATTCTCATTAGTGATCAAAGGCCAAACAAGACCCTTTTTTATTAAGGAGCTCCGATATTAAATGTACAAGGGATGACTAGCTTTGAGGCTTACTTTTAATTTACTATTTTACAGAATATTAAGCCTGGCCCAGTTGGGTGGCAGTGAAGGCTTTGGGCAGTACTTTGCTGTTATTATCCTAATTTTTTTGTTGTTGTTGTTTTTTCGAGGTAGGGTCTTGCTCTAATCCAGGCTGACCTGGAATTCACTATGTAGTCTTAGGGTGGCCTTGAGCTCACGGCGATCCTCCTACCTCTGCCTCCTGAGTGCTGGGATTAAAGCTGTGTGCCACCACGCCCGGCACTATCCTAATTTCTTGTCATGGGCACATGTGAGTCAGATACTGAATTGCCTTTCTCGGAGGAATTGTGGCAGTGCAGCAGTCTGAGGGAGTGGGGCTGTTGTGGGATTAGTGTGTACTTGAGTGAGACAAACAGTGAGTGAGATGGCCAAGGATAGAGGAGGTGCTGATTGCAGGGTCTGACGGATTCCTTACTGCTGCTCTGTAGCCAACAGCCACCGGACATCCGCTATCATATTTAAGTGTGATGAAGAAGAGGATATTGGGAGACCCCAAGTCTTCAGTGAAGATCGAGGCTGTGATGTGACATTTGAGTGGAAAACAAAAGTTGTCTGCCCTCCAATGAAGATGGAGTGCAAGTTCATTGAGAATCACAAAACCTACGACTTGCGGCTGCTCTCCTCCCTCACTGGGTCCTGGTACTTTGTCCATGAAGGAGCCTCGTAAGTACACCCCAGAATGCAAAGATGGGGACACTGCATGCCTGTGGTGGCTCTCACTGAGATTGTGCTTCTGAGACTGTCACTCATGCTCACTACAAGGAGCGGTGACCTCACAGTGCGCAGGGCATTCTGGGGCACAGAAGTGGATCCTGAGCAGCAAGCATGGCTGAGTCACCGGGTGTGGTTTGTGCCATGAAGGCCTTCCTGCTCCTCAGTCTTGCGAGCCAAGTGGAATTTCTCAGATTTTTTGACCACTTTTGCTGATTGTCCTGGCTGCTCACGTGCAGGGGGTCTCACTCTGCCAGGCACCTTAGCTCCACAGGCCCCACAGCCCTTCTTCTGTCTGTACCTCATGGCAAGGCCACCTCAGATGGGCAACCTACTCCTGTGAGCATGTTCAGTAGCTCCCTTCCACAGGGCTGGCCTGCTCTTCATCCCTTCTGCACTGCAAAGCTGTTCCAGGACCACTCCCAAGGCAAAGTAGCATACTGGGCTCTCCCCAGAGTCTCCGCCAGATCCTTAACTTGCCCTCCCCTACCCGTGTGTGTCGTGAACAGGTACTTCATAAACCTGTGTCAGAGAGTGTATAAAGGGCCCCTGGAGTGCTCTGAGAGAGCCAGCATTTGCAAGAAGAGTGCGTCTGGTCAAGTCCAGGTCTTGGGGCTTGTGCACACACAGAAGCTGGACGTCATAGGTAAGGCTGCAGAGTCCTTGACTTGGTTCAGGTGCTGTGTCAGGATTGGGAAGGTGAGGCTGTCCTCAGTGTGATGGGGAGACCTTAGACTACTGTTCTCAGTCACTGTTTCAGGCTTTTTGGTCATTCCTGAGATAAGAAATGAAAGGTCACTTCATACGAGCTAAGGGTCCCACTCTGCATGTTCAGAGTGCTGGCATTCTTGTTTTGGCTGTATATTGAGCCTCTGATCTATGTCTATGCACACATTTGTTTAAGAAGACCACAATTGCATGGGACTTGGAAGAGTGTCAGAAATCCCTCTCTTAACCATTTGTAAAATAATGATGATGCATTTTTTGTAATCTGACAACTCATTTTGTAGTTGGTCATCAAGAAAAGTTGTTCTCTTTCTTTAAAAGACAATCATACTTTCTCAGCTAATGACTGGTATGTATGTGTTGGGTGTTTGAAAACATTTTGCTTCACCCACTAAGCTAGAGGAAAATTCCTAAGCTGTGCTCATTAAGCTACAAAAAGATAGGCGTTGAGATGGAGAGGGAACTGCTGTGACCTTTGATGATAAGCTCAGATTCCACAGGTTGCTAGTAGACGTCTCCAGACAGGAAGAAAGTGACCCAGGCCTGTTCCCCGAGCATCACCTACCTCCCTTGGGTATTAAGTTTCTGATGCATGAGCACTGACACGCTTGCCCACAGAAGTTCTCAGCTCTGTGGAGAGGGCAGCTGAGGTGTGGAAGGCACCTGCCTTAGTCAAACCAAGGATGCTTAGTTCCCATTTGTGGGGCTTTAAAACATTTTTCTTCAAAACAGTGAAAAACTTCCACCAAAATTTTATGTAGAAACCCAGTACTGAAGTCAAATTCAGCTGGAGCAGCTTTGCTTTGAATGTGAGGTGGGGCTGAGAGCCTGGGAGTCAGCCTTCACCTCTTTTCCAGCATCCTGCTGTGTGGAACACAGGAAGCTGGAACACACCCATGAAATTTCCAGCCATATACTCCTGCTTCATAGGACGTGTTTGTGTGTGACAAGTGGCTGGGTGCTAGCTCCTCCTAAGACCCCCATGCCCGACGAGCCATCTGCCCTCAGGCAGCAGCCTCTGGCACTCTCGGCACTCACTGGAGGGAGTCACCATGGCAGTGGTTGTGTGGACCAATGGCTGCCACTGAATGTTGTTGTATCAGTAACAGTTAGAGATCCAAATACCTGTTTAGTTCTGGACCTTAAAGTAGACTTTGACTTCTAACATTAAGGCTCTCATAATGCACTAGAAATAACACCAGTTCATTCATTCTGTTTCAGATGACAAAGTTATTGTCACATATTCAAAAGGCTATTCCTGTGGTGGCAATAAGACTGCATCCTCTGTGATAGAGCTGACCTGTGCCAAGACCGTGGGCAGACCCTCGTTCAAGAGGTGAGGGTCTGTGCAAAGCATAGCAGGTGCCATGTGGAGTGCCTCCCAAGGTTTCCACAGGGGAGACTGGGAATGTGCACACAGGTGAGGGCATTACTGGTGAGAGGGCGTGGGGGCCCTTGCCGCCCACCAGCTGGTCCTCACAGGAGGAGTTCTCCAGGTGGAGTGCTGAGGCTAATAAAATTTCTCTGGTCTCACTCATCTTATAAAACACTCTCCTGCACTGGCTTTGGAGCTTTCTGTGCTAGCTGAGCAGTGTCCAGCTGGCCTCTGTCTTTGAATGGTTGTGGACCAAGCAAGGGGCTGTCAGCATCATCCAACTGTTAAAGCTTGCAGGTAGGGCCTGCACCTGGGTTGTCCTGAATTACTCCATCATTGAGAGGTGCTAGGGTGCTGTTTGGCCAACAGGGGGAGCATGTGAGTTACTGTTTGGGAACTGATCCCTGGCAAAGGGAAGGGTGCTTGAGAAATTGTCAAATTCTTCACGTATGAAACTGAGACCCTTGAAATTAGAAATTTGAAAAATTTCTAGCTTTAAATGTTACAATATCTGTACTGAATTTATTTGGCCATCCTAGGGATGTTTACCTTGTACATGAGGCTTGCAAGTACTTTTCCCCTGAGCTGTATTTCCCACCCTTCTTTCTTTTTTTAAATTTTTAGTTATTTGAAAGCAGAGATAGAGATAGTGAGAGAATGTCAGAGAGAGAGGGGGAGGCACACCATGGCCCCCAGCCACCACAAATGAACTCCAGAGACATATATCCCTTTTGTGCATCTGGCTTTATGTGTGTACTAGGGAATCGAACTTGGGTCACTAGGTTTTGCAGGCAAGTGACTTAATCAACTGAGCCATCTTTCCAGCCCATCCTTTTTAATTTGAGACAAGTGTCTCCAAGCTGTTCAGGCTGGCCTTGAATTCACTCGATAGCTCAGGCTAGCCCCAAACCTGTTATCCTCCTGCCTATGACTCAGGAACAGCTGTAATGACTTTTGTGTTGAACTTTTGTGTGTCACAGTCCTTATCCTCATGGTGTTGCTTGGACAAGGCGTGCCCAGCACTGCAGTGTGGGGACAGATGGGACAGGTGGACAGATAGACAGATGGACTGCTTGGTGTTCTGTGGAGCGCTGGGCTCCCAGGGAGGCCTCAGCCCAGCTGGCAGTGCTCAGAAGAGCTTCTAGGCTGCTGCATCTGTGTCTTTCTCTGTGTGACCACCTCTGCTCCCTCCTTCCAGGTTTGATATAGACAGCTGCACCTACTACTTCCGCTGGGACTCACGGGCCGCCTGTGCCGTGAGGCCGCAGGAGGTGAACATGGTGAATGGAACCCTCACCAACCCTGTGAACGGCAAGAGCTTCAGCCTCGGAGACATTTATTTTAAGTACGTGGGAGGTTTTCTTGTTAAGTACTGAAAGCCAGTCAAAGGAAACCAATAATTCGAGTCTTGTCTTAGCAGGGTTGTGTGATAAATAGGTCTGTGTGGTTTTTTTTTAATTTTATTTATTCATTTTTCAAGGAGAGAGAGAGAGAGAGGGCGCACACCAGGGCCACCACCTTGTGGGTCTGGCTTATGTGGGTCCTGGAGAATTGAATCGGGGGCCTTAGGCACTGGAGGCAAGTGCCTTAACCACCGAGCAATCTCTCTAGCCCAGGTCTGTGTGTTTTAGGTACAGTTGCTGGAGTGATCATACTTGGCTTAAACCAAAGAAAAGCATTACTCAACTATTACAGTTTAATAACAAAGATGGTGAATTCTCTGTATATAAAAATCAGTCCTCTACCCTTCCTTACTTCATGAAAATCCCAGGGGTGTTGGCCAAAGCTTTTGGAAGTGTGGCTAAGCAGGGTCTCTTGGGCTGACCAGCATATGGGGTTTTTAAAGTTCATTTCTCAGCGGTGTCTTAGGGCTGTCTTATGATCCACTCACTGTGTCTGGACAGAGTGCATTATGTGGCACTGGGTGCAGTGTCTACAGTGCGTTTGAAAGGTGTATTCACCTGGCAGGGCAGGAGGATGACTGAGGTGGAAGCTAGTGTCCCCAAGGTGCAGGATCACTGAAGTGCTGCCAGCGTGGGTGTGAGGAGAAAAGAAGTTCCCGAGTCCCCAGTTATTTCTGTGTAAGTGACTTGTGCTATCTCCCTCTCAGGCTGTTCAGTGCCTCTGGGGACATGAGAACCAATGGGGACAACTACCTGTATGAAATCCAGCTGTCCTCCATTACCAGCTCCACAAACCCTGCGTGCTCTGGTGCCAACATCTGCCAGGTGAAGCCCAATGATCAGCACTTCAGCAGGAAGGTGGGCACCTCTGACAGGACCAAGTACTACATCCAAGGTAACTCTCTGCTCCTCGCTCATGTGTAAGCTTTCAAGGAGCACGTCTATTTGGAAGCTTCAGGTAGTGTTAGAAAAGAATAAGAGGCTTCACAGGTGTCCAAGGGTTAAGGAGGAGGTGGAGGGACGCCAGCCTGAGTAAGAAGTGCAGAAGGTTTTATTTAGATTGGCTCCAAGAAAAGTCATCCTTGTTTGCTATGAAAGTTTTCTAGGAAGGCAGCTTGGGTTTTTCTGTTTTAAACACCTGTTCTGTCATGGAATACCTTTTATAATTAGTGTTTCGAACCATGTGACTATCTTAGCTTTTAAATAGTGCTTTGAGCAGCCAGCCTGCTTGGAAGGGAGGACTGCAGTGATTCCCCAAGAGAGGGAAGAGGGACCCCACCTCCAGGTGGACCTTGGAAGAAGTACGAACTTTTCATACTTGGTGTGTGGGTGCATATGGAGTCCGGTGAACAACTTCATTGTTTCTCCTTAGGCACCCACCTTTTTTGTGACACAGGGCCTTTCATTGGCCTGGAGCCTTCAAGTAGGCCTTAGTAAGCCCCAGAGGTCTCTTGTCTCTAACTCCCTAGCACTGGGATTATAAGTACATGCTGTCTGGCTTCTTCCTTCTTCTTGCTTCTCCTTCCTCCTCCCTCTTCCCTCCTCCTCCCTCCTCCTTTCTTCCTTTTTTTTTTTTTTTTTTTTTTGGGTAATCTGTGTTCTGAAGAGTCAGATTCAGACCCTCATGTCATGTGTTCAAGGCAAGCTCTTTACTGACTGAGCTATCTTCCTCAGGACACCATCCCCCTCCCAATCTGTTTTTGAAAGCTATGAAAGCAGAGTGCACATAGAGCATTTAGAGGTATCTTTATGAAAGTGTCACCTTGGCTGGTTAATGGCACTGTGGGGTGTACCCTTGTGCTTGACAGATGGCGATCTGGATATCGTGTTTGCCTCTTCCTCCAAGTGTGGAAAAGATAAGACCAAGTCTGTCTCTTCCACCATCTTCTTCCACTGTGACCCAATGGTGAAGGATGGGATCCCTGAGTTCAGCCATGAGACTGCCGACTGCCAGTACCTCTTCTCCTGGTACACGGCGGCTGTGTGTCCCCTGGGGTGAGTAGTATCCTCACCCACATTCTCTCTTATAGTGTTGTTTGACTCTGGTGTCTTTCCCAAGTGATTTATTGGAAGTATTCAAAGAGGCACAGTAAACAGAAAATGGTCCATTCGATACTCTGGTGGCACTGGCTACACTTCCATCGTGTACACTTGTATCATGTTTATTTTTTTCATTCTTTCAGCTGTTTCTTGTAGAATTCACCTCAGTATTTCTTTTCCTTTGTGTTTTTGAGACAGGATCTCACACTATGGCCTAGACTAGGCTCAAACTCATGACAATACTCTTACTTTAGCCTTCCAAGTGTGAGGCAACAGACACAAAAAACACCTCAGTGTTTTTTTTAAAATATATTTTTATTTATTTTTCAAGCAGAGAGAGAAGGGAGAGAGAGAGAATGAGAATGAATGGGATGAATAGGTGTGTCAGGGCCACTATAAAACAGACTCCAGACGCATGAACCACTTTGTGCCTCTGGTTTATGTGGGCACTGGGAAATCAAACCCAGGTCCTTAGGCTTGTAATTCCAGCACTAGGGAGGCAGAGGCAAGAGGATCACAGTGAGTTAAGCCCACCCTGAGACTATATATTCCAGGTCAGCCTGGGCTAGAGTGAGACCCTACCTCAAAAAACAACAAAAAAGTCCCAACACAGCAGTGACACAAAGACCCACCACACAGTTCATCGTAGAACAGAAGGTGTGAGGAAGACTGTGAGTGCTGTGTGGGAAGTTAATTTATTGAAAGAGAGAATAAGAAAGAGGAGACAGCCGTGTAAAAGAATGTAAGCTGTCAGGGTTCTTACTGTTGGGAAGATGCAGTTGGTTAATTAATTAAAATGTTAGAGAAGAAAGGGGGAACTAAAAACAAAATCTCAGGTTTTCCCAAAAAGATAAAAAGGCAGAGACAAAAGTCCTACAAGCAGTAGTTCTGGCCGGGCCATGGTGAAGACAGCATCGGGAAGTCTGCCTGGATGGTTTTCCCCTTGTGTGGCTCCTCTTACCATCCAGAAGCCCTGCTTTCCCTCCAAGCTGGGTGTCATGCGAGGAGGGACTGGTGAGGTGGCTCAGAGTCTCAGTGGCGGTGCTCTCGGCTCAGCCAGGCTGGACATAGCAGTCTATGGAGTATCAGAAACCTTGGGCCTCATGCAAGATACAGCGATGCAGGAGAACCCTTCCCTGGCCATGCCTGCTCTTTCCTCAGAGTCACTGTAGTGCTGAGCCCTGTGGGAATGGGTAGGCCCTATAGGAGACAACACATGGCAGGCAGTGGCCTTTTAAGGTAATCCCATGTCTCCAGCTGCTGGCATTTTGTGATGCCACAAGCCCATTCTTTGCCTTAAAACCGTCTCAGGACCACTGTTGTTACCATTTTCCATGCAGGTGGGTCAGATGTCCCGGCCTGGGTTTATACAGTAGAGGCTAGTCCCTAGGCTGAGAGTCTTTAGGGTGTTGCTGGGGTGGCTGCATTCAGTGACTTGGCTTTCTCTTTCAATGGTTTTCTAGAGTGAGCTTTGGTGGTGAGAGTTCTGGGCTGGATGGGCCGGAGTACAAGGGCCTCTCGGAGCGGAGCCAGGCTGTCGGAGCGATCCTCAGCCTGCTGCTGGTGGCTCTCACGGGCTGTCTGCTGGCCCTGCTGCTTCATAAGAAGGAGAGGAGGTAAGGAGGGCAGCTGGGCAGGAGGGACTGGCATGGGCCAGGCCAACGTTTCAGCATCAAATCTTGGGCACAGGCTTGGGTTTTGAGCCCAACAGCAGCAAATGTCTTAGTTTGAAACTCTTTGGAAGTGGATAGCTCAGTATTTTGGATGCCTGCACTTCCCTGACCTAATAACAGGTGGCCTGACACTGTGGCCCCTTCCACAGTCACTGATGAGGTCTGGTTCATGCTGTGTGCAGACATGCCATAGGCTCAGCTGGTGCCAGCTAGTATTGTGTCCAAAGACCGATTAAAGAATCCAGCCCCTTTCACAAGCTAATCAGCTGACTCTGTCCTTCCACCAGCATACAAGTGAGCATTTATTAAGCACCTGCTGTGTGTCATGCAAAAGTGGGGGTGAGGGGACAGAGCTCAAAAGAAGGGCACTGGATGCCCACCCATTTGTGCAAGGTGCCATCAGGGTAGCCAGGGTGCACGCAGCCTCAGCCGCACAAGTGTGCTCCTGTCCTGGTCACAGAGGCAGAATGTGAAATGAGTTGCAGTAGACTTGTGACTACCAGGAGGTGGAACCAAACTTGCTGTGTCCTCTGTGGTCTGGCTCCCATG
Source organism: Zapus hudsonius (assembly GCA_004024765.1). Lineage (NCBI taxonomy): Eukaryota > Metazoa > Chordata > Mammalia > Rodentia > Dipodidae > Zapus > Zapus hudsonius. Next base: position 14,840 of record PVHP010001201.1, on the reverse strand, counting down.
GCCTTTCCACTGAATCATGACAGATGCGTTGCAATTTGTCATCCAGAATGTCCCTACCTTGGAGGGTGTGTGTGTGGGACACACAGGCATCAGGAGCCTACATGCTAGTAGGGAATAGGCCTTTATCCTGCTCCTTCTGCTCGGACTAACCATCGTCTTTCTCCATTGTCAGGGAAATCGTGCTGAGTAAGCTAACAAACTGCTGTCGAAGGAGCTCCAGTGTGTCCTACAAATATTCAAAGGTACTGTCTGTAGGTGGTTGCTTCCTCTCCTGCAGGGTGTCCTAAGGTAGCATTAACTTGTTCTTGATTGGTGGGGAGAACTTCACTAGCAGACATCACGAGGGAACCTTTAGTCACAGCTGTAACCTCTCAGCCCAACCCAACTTCCTTGGGTTTCCTTCGGGTTCTCCGTGTGGCACTTGGGTTGTTCACATGCTCAGGCAGTTCTTTGGAAGCACCCATGATGAAATGTCTGTGTGGCCAGCATTTGGATGGTCTCTCAGATAACTCCAGAAGGTGCCATAGCTCTGTCAAAGGCCATAAGTATGCTTGCCAAAATAATTTCTAAAATTGGACTTTTTTTTCCCACCTGAGGCCTTCCTGTGGCTTCTCTTACACACCAAATGTCCTCTCTCCTGGCACCCAGAAGAGCCTTTCTCCTATCGCTTCTGAATCAAGTCCCCTCTGCTTGACCTGCCCACTTTTGCTTGGTTTGGTCTCCTTACCATCAGGCACCTGGTGCCAATCCTGCTGGGCACCTACCTGGGAACCAGAGGTATAGCGATTTGATGGGCAGTGGGCTGGCTCCCCAGCTCATATTGGCAGGGAGCATCCCTGAGGTGGGTTGTGCCAGGAGCATTTCCAAGGACCAGAACAGCTGTGTCCACCAGGAGTAACGTGGTCTCCTGTTGTCCCCCGGCAGGTGAACAAGGAGGAGGAGGCAGATGAGAACGAGACGGAGTGGCTGATGGAGGAGATCCAGGTGCCAGCTCCCAGATTGGGAAAAGAGGGCCAGGAAAACGGCCATATCACCACCAAGTCTGTGAAAGCAGAGGCGCTCACCTCGTTACATGGGGATGACCAGGATAGTGAGGACGAGGTCCTGACCATTCCAGAGGTGAAGGTTCACTCGGGCAGAGTAACCAGGGTAGAAAGCTCACAGCCTGTGAGAAACCCACAGAGGAAGGCTCTTGGGGAGAGGGTGGGTGACAAAGCAGGCCTGGCCCAAGCCGAGAAAGCCAGAAAAGGGAAACCCAAGCCGGGACAGCACAAGTTGCCGACCTCTGCCAAGCTGGTGTCGTTCCACGACGACAGCGATGAAGACCTCTTACACATCTAGCTCATGGAGCCGCGCGGGACAGCCAAGCACCTCCAACCAAATAAGACTCACCTCAATGATGCTTCCGTCATTTTGCCTTTAACAAAAACTGCTTCAAAAGGGAAGAGTTTTTGTGATGGGGGAGAGGGTGAAGGGGGAGGCACCACTCCTTCATGATCGCTTACAGTCAGTGGAACAAGGCATTGCTCGAATTGGCCAAAGGGTGGTACCTCATGCCCAGGGTTTGCCCCAAGTCCTCATTTACAAGCATAGCTGCTGTGCGCTTCCAACGGGTGCCCAGGCTAGACACATCTCAGAACTGAGGGCTGTGTTTGAAATCAACCCTTGCTGCTTTAGACCCTTAGGGTGTTTGACCATTTATATTTTAGCATTGTAATTCTCTCCCCTATTTATTGACTTTGACAATTACTCAGGTTTGTGAAGAAGTTAAAAAGAGAAAAGCAAACTTCCACAGTTTCTTCTTGGCGGAGGGGCATGGCACACTGGGGAAGCGCAGAGAGGAAGGTGAGGCTGCAACGCGCTGTGGCCATTACTTAATGGAATTTGAACTAGGCATTAATGTGTTCCCTGAGTGAGAGGACCCCCTCTGTCTCTCCTCTTTTGCTTTCCAGTTTTGAAGGGCACACGCGTGCACGGGGTCCTGAGTGCCTGGGTGTGGGGGGGTTTGCCCTCTCCATGCCTTTCCTCGTATGGCTGTTGCTCTGCATGGCACACCATCCCTGGGTGTTGCCTCCGCCAGCTGGTGAGCTCCCACAGCCCGCCAAAGACAGGTAGTGCGGTGGGGAGGGCTGAGGCGCCACAGGACACAGTGCTGTCCAGGCTCAGGCTGTAGGTTTCGTCTCTTCAGGTTCTCACCATACCACCTTGACTGTGCTTATTTTTTTTTAAAGATAAAACATGTTAATCATTCATTTGACCTATAAGAAGCCTTAATTTGCACAGTGTGATGTAGAGAAACACGGTGGGCCAGCCTCTAGCCCAGTGTCGTGTGTGGACTGGCGCCTGGGGCAAGGCTCCTGGTCGGTGTCTGGGGATGGATGTGTAGGCCCGGTGTCTTCCACTGGCTGTGGACTCCTTTCTCGACATGTTTAATGACTTTTATGCCATTGTAGAATTGTATATAGGCTCAGTGGTATTCTTATACTGAGAAAAGCAAACTGCCCTGCAGAATTTCTTGGTTTGTACCCGATTTGGCTGGCTTATTTGATTTCAACATGAGTGTATTTTTTAAGATTGATTTTCTTCTTTTTTTTTTCAATCAACTTTACTGTATTATGAAGTATTCAATTTCAATAAAAGATAAATTATTAATTGGGTGTTAATGATTTTTTTTCCTTCCTTGATTGTGAAAACTTACTGAGTTATCAGACTGACCTGCTTGGATTTTCTTTCTGTTAAACTTCTAGAAGTGTATTTGGGTTTTCACTTTAGTGACAAAGCAGAGTTTCTCTTTCCTCCTGGAATCTCCCCAGGGGTACAGCTTCCCTGGATCCAAGGCTCTGCTCTTTTCAAGTAAACCTTGACATTTCTTGTCTTCCTAAGTGACAACCATGTAATTGAGTTCCAGTGATACAGTAATGCATCTTTGTATAAGCATTTAACACTAGAGTTTTCTCTCGAATAAATCCATGAGCATTTATCCTAAATTGCTCATTGGTACTGGAGAGCCACCTACAAGGTACAGGAAAGCAGAAAGTTACTGCGATATTTTTTCTTACCCAGCTTTGCTGTTTGAGGTTTCTGTTCCCTGTGATCACTTAGAGTTCAAAAAAAATCTTACATGGAATATTCTAGAAATAATTCATATGCTTTAAAACGTACACTAACGTGGTAGTTTGAATGGATGTTTCCCAGTAGATTCAGAAGTCTATTGAAGGCTTTTCTCCAGCTGCCTGGCTGGAGGAAGTGTCACCTTGGGCTGAAGGGGGTCCAGCCCTAAGGTGTTGCTGTGTGTGGATCTGGAATTCCAGCCCAAGGTATGCAAAGAGGCAAGAGTTTCTTTCCTGCAACTTCTGTGTAATACTTTGATCAATTTGCAGATTATTTCAACCAAAGGTAATTTGTATTGTTACAAATTGGTGATACATTCCATGTAGAAGTAACACAGTCCTATGAATGATTCTACTGGTCGTCACCCCTGAGGACAGTGAGGAATGAGAATCTGGGACTGCCTTTGTTTGTACCCAGCGAGGGTCAAGTGCTTGAGGGTCAAGTGCTCGCTGTGCAGGCAAGTGTCTGCTATTGTCCATGGGGTCACATGTTGCAGGCTGGGTGGGTTGCTTGGGTTACTAATAACAACCAAATGAGTTTATGAAAAAGTGCTCAGGGTCTGGCCAGATGGCTCAGTGGATGTTATAATCAGCTTTCTTATTGCTGGCAAAAAAAAAAAAAAAAAAAAAAAGAAAAACTGTCTAAAAGCAAACTGATGAGAGGAATGGGTTTATTTTGGCTTATAGACTTGAGGGGAAGATCCATGATGGCAGGAAAAATGATGGCATGAGCAGAGGCTGGACATCACCTGGCCAACATCAGGTGGACAAAAGCAACAGGAGGATGTGCCAAACACTGGCAAGGGGAAGCTGGCTACATCCAAAAGCCTGCTCTCAACAACACACCTCCAACAAGGTTCCAATTCCAAAATTGCCATTAGCTGGGTATCAAGCATTCAAAACATATTAAGTTTATGGAGGACACCTGAATCAAACCACCACATTCTGCACCTGACCCCCACAAGCCAATGACTATACATGTTGTAAAATGCAATGCATTTAGTCCAATTTTAAAAGCCCCCATAGTTTTTATCAATCCCAGTGATGTTCAAACATCCTCATGGTTCAAGGTCTTTAACTGAGCCATAATACAAACAGCAACAACACCAAAAACCATAATGGCACAGACTAAATATTAACACTGCAAAAGATGGCATTGGGCATAGCAAAGACAGACTGAACCAACACAAGATTTAAAAAAACCAGCGCAAACATCAAACTCTACCTCCAAGTCCAATCATTCTAACCAATGACGAGTTTCTGGAGTTCCAATTCTCCTCCAGCCAGACTACTCACAGTCTGGGAAAACTTCATCTGGTGATGGCAGCTCTCCCTGGCAGCCATCCCATAGTCCTGGCATTTCACTGGGTCTCCACTGCAACCCATGGTTCATCCTCATGGCTCCACTGGGCTTCCATGCAGGACTTTCAACAAGCCTGCATCACATTGCCCATGGACGTTTCCAAAAAACAAAACTGCATTGCATATTCAATGACCCACTTTTTCCCCTGCATTTGTTATACTCCTTACTACTAGATGGCTACCAACTTGTTAATCCAGGAGGAAAATAAATCTGACAGTACACTCCTTCAACATTCAGGCCTCCTACTTTAAAAATGTCTTTATTCTTCCTTCTGTCCCAATGCAGATCACCTGGTCCAATCTCAATGGTTGTAATCTCTCAGACAATTGCAGCTGGATGGGCAGCAGTTTTATCCCAGAGATTTCATTTCTTTCTGTGCCCTCTCCATCTGCTCACACCAGTCCCATTTCTACAAAAGGCAACCCTCGGGACAAATCCTTGGGACATGGGCAGGCAGAACACAGCAAGCCTTTCACAAAAACTGCTTCCAGACCAGTCCCTACAAAGTTCTTTCTCACCCTTGTAAGCCAAACCTCACAGTCCATAGTTCTTACTGCATTCAGGTCTTTCCATCTATGACCAGAATCCATCAATCTATACTTCTAGCACTACAAGGCATCTCTTAGGCCAAAGTTTCAAATCCTTCCACATTCTTCCTGCAATTCAGTTCCAAAAGGCCAGAGTCATAGAATCAGGTTTCTAGCACCAAGATCCCACTTCTCAATACCAATTTTACTGTTGCAGTCAGCTTTCTAATTGCTGGCGGACAGATCCCGGCAAGCTGATGGGAGGAAAGGATTTATTTTGGCTTTCAGACTTGAGGGGAAGCTCCATGATGGCAGGGAAAACGATGGCATGAGCAGAAGCTGGACATCGCCTCCTGGCCAACATCAGGTGGACAACAGCAACAGGAAGGTGTGCCAAACACTGGCAAGGCGAACCTGACTATAATCTCATAAGCCCGCCCCTAACACACCTCCAACAAGGCTCCATTTCCAAAATTGCCATCAGCTGGGAATCAAGCATTCAGAACACATAAGTTTATGGGGAACACCTGGATCAAACCTCCACAGTGGATTAAGCACTGAGTACTTGAGTTTGGGTTCCCAGAAACCACGTTAAAAAAAAAAGATGGAAGCTTTGCTGGGCTTTTTAAATCCCATCTTGTAACCATGCTGGGGGGCAGAGATCCCAGAAGCACATGGACCAACTATCCGGGTGAACACAGCTGTGACAAGTGACCCTGCCTCAAGGTGAAGGTGAAGACCTAAAAGTTGGCCTCTGCTCTCCACAGGTGCACGGTGGCACATTCATGCCCACACTCTCACACAGGAACACACACCCTGCACTAAAAACTCAAGTATTTTAACTTTTTCTTGACAACTTCCATATATATACACAATGTATCCTGATAATAGTTTCCTCCACGCACCCACTTTTATCCTCCCCCCTTTCCGCCTCCACTGAACCCCTTCTTTCCAATTAGTCCCTCTTCTATTTTTTATTAAGTAGAAACTTTGTTTGGACACATCATGAGTTGGTACTGTTAGAATGGAAATGACCACAACGAGAGACCACTCTGAAAGGAAAGGTTTTAATAGGAGGGAAAGTGAGCTGCCAGGCTATTTTCACCACAGGTGGAGAAAAGAGCTCATGGCAGGTTCAGATCAGGGCTTTTTAAGGGGAAAATGTTCAGGCTGGGTAGAGGGCTTCGGTGGTCACATGAGGTTGGGTGGAGGGCCCAGGTGGTCACATGCTCAAAGGATCAGGAAGGATCAGGAAGGACAGTCCCTCAGGCCAGACTGAGATACAGCAGGTGGGCTCTGGTTTAGGAGGGAGTCTTTATCTGTAACTCTTGTTGACACTTCTCTTGAGGCTGGTTGGGGGAGAGGATCAAGGTGTAGCTTGAATTTCTACCTAACAAGTACATCATTTCCCTCCTCCCTGCCCCCACTCCGTTGAGGGCCCTCCTCAGTGGGATTGCTGGTATTCATCATGGGGTTGTGGGTTGAGTCGTGAGAGCAGCAGTCAGTTATTAAAGTGCCTCTGGATATTCCCTCCCACCCTTTGGCTCTTACAATCTTTCTGTCCCATCTTCTGCAAAATTCCCTGAGCCGTGGGGGGTGTGATTTAAGACTACTTTAATGTTGGGCTCTCAGCAGCTTCTGGCTTTCTGCTTTGGTACGTTCTGAGTGTGCTCAGTGTTTCCATCACCATGGCAGGTTGTCAGGTAGGGCAATGGAGCCCTTTTGCTCATCTCACCGATTCCTCTGTGGTTTCACCTGGACCCTGGCTGATGTGGAAGGGGTGGCTCATCTCATGATATCTTTTCTTGTCTTATTGATAGATTTTGGTTATCCTCAGTTTTCGCTGCCTCTGGCCCCAGCCAGCATGCTCTCCCAGCCCCTTTTCTATTTTAATGCCTTTGTTGTTGTTGTTGTTGTTGTGTTCTCATATTATGCAGGTCTTGTGTTGGCAGCATGAACCACTGGGTGGTTATGAACGTCACAGTCACTTTGTCTGGAAGACAGTATTGCAAAGCACGTCTACCCTTCCTTTGGCTCTTCCATTCTTTCTGCCACCTCTTCCTGAACCTTGGAGGATGTGCTTAGAGATGTCTCAGTGCTGAACGTTCCACTGTCACCTCTTTTCAGCACTTTGATGAATTCTGAGTTTCCCCAGCAGTCACCTTGTGAAAAGAGAAGCTTCTCTAACCAAACTGAGGACAGCATTAGTATACGAGCATAAAAAAATAGATGAAGACGGCAATTTGGTGAGCAGTTTTTTTTTAAAGCAAAAGTATCTCCTTATTTGGAGACAAAAACTAATCACAAAGGAAATCAGAAGCAAAGTGAGATTCTGCCACTCACCTGTTAGTTTGGCTCCTTAGAAAGAAAAAAAAATGACCAATGACAGGGCTGAAGTGCTTGCCTACAAAGCCCAACAACTCAGGTTCGATTCCCCAGTACCCACATAAAGCCAGATGACAAAGTGTTGTATGCATCTGGACTTCATTTGCAGTGACTGGAGGCCCTGGAATGCCCATTCTCTCTCTCTCTCTCTCTCTCTCTCTCTCTCTCTCTCTCTCTCTCTCTCTCTCTCATTTCTTTCTGCTTACAAATAAATAAACAATTAAAAACTGTACTGATGATAGCACATCAGGGGACCTTGCATAGAGCATTAATGGAAATGCAAGTCCATGTGCCAGTGGAAGACAGCCCAGAGCTCTTCAGGCCTTTGTCACCAGCAAGCGTTCACGTGTGGAGGGGATGAGACAAGTACCTCATCCATAACTGTCGTTCATCACACTTTTTTATTTTAAATATATATTTATTGTCCATAATGAGTTACATTATTTAGTGGGCGCTCATCACACTCTTTACCATAGTCTAAGCAGTGTCCTGGGGGGATACAGAGTCATGCCATCCGACCTTCCCAAGGGCAGAGAATGAACCCTGATGACATTATGTGAAGTGAAATAAAGAAGCCAGACAAGTACCACGCGATTGAACGCATACGTCGAACACTAAGAAGGTGGACTCCAGGCGCAGAGGCTCGGTGCAGGTGGATATGGGAGCTGCTGTGTGTGGGACTGGAGAGCTCTGGAGAGGGTGCAGTGTGCTGACTGTAGTCAAGACTTTCGCGGTTGCCACACACAGGAAAAGATCGCATGTGAGGTGATGGACATGTTCATTAGACTGACTGGCTAAGACATTGTCTGTTCATTTTCTCTGTGTGTAATGTGTATATGTGTGGTATATAATGCATGTATGTGAATGTGTCCATGTGGTGCTCCATGTGCTTGCCTGTAGGGACCGGGGAGGGGGGCATCAGCTATCCTGACCGGGAAGGGGGGATATCAGCTATCCCACTCCGTCTCTCTTCTGTCCATTCTTACTTGAGCTGGATTCTCACTGATCCCAGAGCTTACTATTTTATTTTTTTTATGACACAGGTGATTCTCTGGTCTCTGTTCCCTGCAGGATTGGGGTTACAAAAATGTGTGGCCACCCCAGCTGACTATGTGGGTCTGAGATTAAACTGGATGCTTGTACAGGTAGTGTTCTTTTTTAAAAAAAATGTTAACTTTATTTTATTTTTTAAAATATTTTATTTATTTATTTGAGAGAGAGAGAAAGAGGCAGATAGATAGATGAGAGAGAGAGAGAGAGACAGAGAGAGAGAAAGGCAGAGAGAGAATGGGTGCGCCAGGGCCTCCAGCCACTGAAAACTCCAGATACATGCGCCCTCCTGTGCATCTAGCTTTACATGGGCACTGGGGAATCGAACTCTGGTCCTTCTGCATTGCAGGCAAATGCCTTAACCGCTAAGCCATCTCTTTAGCCCTTAACTTTATTTTTAAAAATATTTTATTTATTTATGAGAGAGAGAGAGAGAGAGAGAGAGAGAGAGAGAGAGAGAGAGAGAGAGAGAGAGAATGGGTGCACCAGGGCCTCCAGCCACTGCAAAGGAACTCCAGACACATGCACCACCTTGTGCATCTGGCTTTATGTGGGTCCTGGGGACTCAAACTCGGGTCTTTCTGCTTCCCCCTTGCCAGTGTTTGGCACACCTTCCTGCCACTGTTTGCAGTGCTGTGGTGAAGGTGATGTCCACCCTTTGCTCATGCCGTAGTTTTTCCTGCCATCACGGATCTTCTGCTCGCGTCTGTAAGCCAAAATAAGCCTATTCCATCAGCTGCTTTTTGTTGGGTTCTTTGTTGCAGCAAGGAGAAAACAGACTGTGACAGCTAGGAAGGTCATAAGCTCTAGGGAAGCTACAGCTATTGTTTAGCTAAATGGATACATGACATCCACCAGATTGCCCTTTACATGTTTGTGTTTACGCTTATATATTAGTGTTGCTCTCACCCTTGTCAGAGAAGCTTCTCTTTTCACAGGGCTGTGACTACTGGGGAGACCCAAAGCTCATCAACGTGTTGAGAAGCAGTGACAGTTGAGTGTTCAGCACCAAATGAGACTGTATCTCACTCTCCAAGGCTCAGGGATCATTGGGGACTCAGGAGTGGAAAGAATGTAAGAGCCAGAGCATGGGGAGCAGTGCTCTAGACGCTGTCTTCCAAATGCAAAGCAACTGTCATATTCATGGCCTACACAAGACCTGCGTAATAATGGGCCCATTGATATGTGCGTGGATGACGGAGGGGGGCAAAAACAATGACATTAGAGTAGAAGAGGGAATAGTTGAAAAGAAGGGGTTGAGGGGAAAGGGGATGGAGGAGGAAGGGACGAAGAAAGTGATGGGAGGGGGCTATGAATAAAATATTATGAATATATATGAGAATTGTCAATATACTTAAGTGTTGTTTTTTTAAATAAGGAGCCCTCCCTGCTGACACCTTGATTTTGGACTTGAGGCCTACTGGACATGCGCCTGCTGCTAGAGCATGGTCTTTGTCAGACCAGGAAAGGAGTCCAGAGATTAAAGGCCCAGTGTCTGCTCTCCAGATGCCTGGCCTGACTTTTGAACAGTAACCCCATGACTGAGGAACTCAGCAGGGCCTGCCTCCATGACATCCATTCAGGCTTCCTGAGTCCCATGGCAACCACGTCTCTTGAGGTTTACTGAAAAAGAGATGCACAAGATAAAATTTATTTTCTTATCTATTAATCTATTCAAAAAGTTGTCTAAGAATCTTTTTTCATGTATGTGTGTCATGTGCATGTGTGTATGCATGTTTCTATATATGTGTGTACAGGTGTATGTGCACATGTGTAGGCATATAGTGACCAGAGGTTGACATTAGGTGTCTTACTCAATGGCTTTCCATTTTGTTCTTTGAGACAGGGTTTCTTGCTAAACCTGGAGTTCAGCCATTCAGCTAGACTGCTTAGCCAGTGAGCCCCAGGGATCCTCGGTCTCCATCCCTCCACATGGGTTAATAGGCACACACCACCACATCTGGCATTCATGTGGGTTCTGGGGATCTGAACTCTTATGTTTGTGTAGCAAATACTTGACTGAGTGAGCCATCTTCCCTGACCCAAGGATCTATAGACCAGGCACATGATAGGTAGTTGGAATAGGAGGAGAAATTCGACCACTCCTCACATGAAACTCTGTGAAGGAAGGGCAGATGCTATTTATTCTTCCCTCTAAGTTCTGGGATGAGGGGCCTTGCAACAACAGACAGACTGACAAGAGGAGAAAGAACAGACTTCCTAAAGAATATCTCAAATGTACTGAAGAGAGATGGAGGGAAGGAGCCACAGAGGGTGACTGAGAACCTTGGCCTATCATCTTCAAAAAACAAATGGCTGGGGAGATGGCACAGTGCATAAAGAGGACCTGAGTCTAGATGCCCAGCACATACATAAAATTCAGGTGTGATGGCTCATGGTTGTCATCCCAGGGCTAGAGAGGCAGAGATAGACTCCCTGGGTTTGCTGGCAGCTAGACTAATTGAATCAGTGAGCTCCAAGTTCAGTGAGAGGTACTGTCTCAAAAAAGGAGATGTACACGTGTGCCCACATGAACACAAACATACACACCACGCACATAGACACATGCAAAAAAAATACGAAGGAGAGCAAGTGAGAAGACACCCAAGGTCAACCTCTGGTCTCTACAGGCATGCCCACACATGTTCAGGTGCACCTGCACACACATGTACACATGCAAGAAAAATAACGCAGACACTGGTGCACACTTACAGCATTTGCTAGAGACGGGAAGTTAAGTTGAAGACCGAGCTCAGCTATGTAATTAAGTTCAAGGCCAGCCTGGCCTGCATGAGAACCTGTCTCAAAACAATAATAGTAGCAACTAAACAAAACAAAATGTGGAGAGAAATGGCCGTATCCCAAGCAGTTGTCCCTCACCCTCCACACCACCTGGTGGGCAGAAAGCCAGTGACAGCCTTGCTGAGTCATGGCTGATATTTTTCCCATCAACCCATCCACCAGTCCTTCAGGCAGGGTGAGTCAGCTCCATTGGGCTGATGGCCATGTCCCTCTGGGAAGGCTGCCTGGATTCTCCAGACTATATCTGCACCTTAGGAAGACAGCACCTATGTGCCAACCTGGGCTGACCGAGGCTCTGTGTTTCCCTGGAGCTGGAGGCCTGGCCAGTGCAGGCTGCCCACATGCCCCTGAAGCAGGACAGAAAGACAGGGAAAATCGGGGTTCATGAGAAGGGAAAGAAGCCCCTCACCCTGGGATCTAGAGACTCCAGAATCTTCTACACAACTGATAAAACCAAAATTGCCTACAGAGAAAATGTGTGTTTTCCTAAAGACATTTCAATCGAGGGTGGTGAAAGAAGTAAGCTTTACTTACTTGGGTCCAAAATGTTTGTGACCTTGAACTTGGCTGTATTAGCATTCTTCTCTCATCCTTCTAAACACTGCATCTTAAAATTTCACTTATAAAAAGAGATCCCTTGGTAAGAGAGAGAAAAAAGTAAACCAGCTCAGATATGTCTACTTAATTTTAAAACTTACATTTTAAGTTTTGCTTAATCTTTTAAAAATATTTAATTTATTCATTTTCAAGGAGAGAGAGAGAGAGAGAGAGAGAGAGAGAGAGAGAGAGAGAGAGAGAGAGAGAGAACCAGGGCCACCGCCTTGTGGGTCTGGCTTATGTGGGTCCTGGTGAATTGAACCTTAGGCACTGGAGGCAAGTGCCTTAACTGCTGAGCCATCTCTCCAGCCCAAGTTTTGCTTAATCTTTAACTCTTGTAAATTGCACCCTTTTGAGTTATGTTATTCAGAAAGCTGCAGGGTCATAGAAATAGCTGTTATAAAGACCCTTAAGCACAGTTCCCTCTTGAGAAGCCCACTCCCAAGTCTTGGGCTGAGTGCTCTCTTTTTTCAAAGTGCCTCTCTAATGCTCATGCTTCAATCTAAAGTGCTTCCTCTTCTTAGCTTAATAAACTCACTAACTTTGTTTCCCTCTGAAATTCTTTTCTGTGCTGTCAGCAAGGATCCAGTGTTACCTGAACGGAGGTTCCTAAGGTGGGAGGGAACAGGCTCCTGGAGGCAGTATTGGGCTGTGTCTCCCTGTCACTGCCTCTCTATCCAAACAAGCCAAAGGGCAGAAGGAGGGCTCACCCACCCTGGCCTCCCACGAGGACAGCCTGGCCACAGCGGAGAGTTGTTCCATAGCTCAGACCCTGCAGAAGGGCTGCAGCACCAGCACCCGCACCCTCGGAGATCAGAGGCGACACCAGCTCATCCTTCCAGTCTACACACGTGATCAGGGAAGCTGGAGCCCACATGGTGCTGACCGCGCACCTTGTTGCTGATGAGCTTGAGTAAAGCCACACGCATTCTAGGTCCTTCTCCTTCTCTTCCTCCTCCTCCTTTTTTTTTTTTTTTTGGTTTTTCGAGGTAGGGTCTCGCTCTAGCCCAGACTGACCTGGAATTCACTCTGTAGTCTCAGGGTGGCCTTGAACTCAAGGCAGTTTTCCCACCTCTGCCTCCCCAGTGCTGCACCACACCTGCTGCATTCTTCGTTTCTATGCATCAGAACAATGGGGCTGGGGTGCAGTGGACACTTTTCTACCTGAAGGTCATGTCACCATGGTCACAGCCTCATGACAAGACTCTTCCGCAGAAAGATGAGCTTCTGAGCCCACGTGGCTGTTGGTAAGAGTCAGTCTCTGCAGTTGTGGGCCGAGGCTCTCAGCTCCTTACCACGCAGGCCTCTCAACAGGGCCACTTGCTTCGTCAAGCAAAGAAAGGCTTCCAGAGGTAAACAGTCTAGTCATATGTGACGAAATCACAGGGGGTGTCTCTGTCGGCATTGCCATTTCATCCATTATCAATCAGTAAATCACAGGTTCTGTCCACTTGAGGTCACCTGTCATCCATGTCCTCCCCCTAGGCCACACGAAGGGCTCCTCCAGGGCCCAGGCCAGCTTCTGTCACAACCCTGGTGACTGTTCCTTTGTAGGCCTCTCTCCTCTGTGGAGCGTGAGCTGCTTGGAGCTGGGGATTGGTTCATCTCTATGGCCCAGCGCCTGGCAGGGAACCTCAAGTGGGACTGGGTCAGTATTTGTGGAATGAAGAGGTAGGAGGATCACCATGAGATAGTGAATTCCAGGTCAGCCTGGGCTAGAGTGAGACCCTGCCTCAAAAAACCAATATATATATATGGAATGAGCAAAACCATAGGCTGAACTGGGAGGCTTCCCTAGGACGGCCAAGGGCAGCTTAAAGAAGGAAGGGGTTTTGTCTGAGCATAACAGGTTCAAGTTCCATAACACTGCAAACTGACAATGGCCTGACGTCCCTCAACCTGCTCTCCCATTTGTGGAGTGAGGCCTGATACCCACCTCAGCCCCCAAGGCTGCTGGGAGAATGATTTAGATACATGAGTCTTACACATGGGGTTTCTGTCATGCGCAGTTATCGTGTGGTGGAGCTGACTGGGTTACCTGTGGGCTTCCAAGCTATGACTCTCCAGGGTGTCCTAAGTTTCCTAAGCCTGGCAGAACTGGGATCTGGATGGATCTGGAGAGATGGATCAGCCATTAAGGCCATTAAGCCTGCAAAACCTAATGACCCAGGTATGATTCCCCAGTACCCATGCACAAAATTCCAGATGCACAAAATGACACATGCATCTGGAATTTGTTTGCAGTAGCTGGAGTCCCTGGCACACCCATTCTCTCTCTCTCCTCTCCATCTATCTCTACTTGCGAAGACATAAATAAAATATTTTAAAAAGAACGGGGATCTGGAAACAACACACTGCATGGCCCCAGCTCACAGAGGAGCCCTGGGGAAGCTGGGCTGCCACTTGTTAGGGATTGAGTGACCTGTGGTGACATTCCAAGGAGCCAGCCTGCCACCTTTGGTTTAAAAGGCTCTCAGAAGATCCTGAGAGGAGAAAGGGGCTCAAGCTAGCTCCGCTGCTTCCTCCCCCCACTCGGGGAAAGGAGAGTGCTCTCAGGCCCAAATGGTGACTCGCTTCCCAGCAAAACAAACAAGGTCCGGGGTCAACCTCGTGCATCCTCCCCTGGCCCTCATGCCGGCACCACAGGATAAAAGGTTATTTCTAGTTGGCTGCCTTCCAGATATATCGTGCTTGGATAGCAATTTGATCTCCAGCCACAACATTTCAAAAAACTTTAAATGAGAGTTGCAGGCAACTCTGGTGGCAGCCCAGAGCAGGTCTGGCCAGATCGGTGAGGGTGCTGTCCAGCCATGCCCACTGTGGACGATGTTCTTGAGCAGATTGGGGAGTTTGGTTGGTTCCAGAAGCAAGCCTTCTTGCTCTTATGCCTGATCTCGGCTGCCTTAGCCCCCATCTATGTGGGCATCATCTTCCTGGGCTTCACCCCCGACCACCGATGTCTGAACCCCGGGGTGGCCGAGCTGAGCCAGCGATGTGGCTGGAGCC